>JAKSZT010040684.1:143758-170224 GCA_026826555.1 Tolypeutes matacus | reverse complement strand
ATAGTGGCCATTCTGATAGGTGTGAAATGATATCTCATTGTAGTTTTGATTTGCATTTCCCTAATCATGAGTGATGTTGAGCATTTCTTCATGTGTTTTTTTGCCATTTGTATTTCTTCTTCAGAGAAATGTCTATTCAAGTTTTTGGCCCATTTTTTTTTTTTTTTAAGATTTTATTTATTTATTCATTTATCCCCCCCTTGCTGCTTGTGCTTGCTGGGTCAGCTAACCATGCTGTGCGGGCGGGCTTGCCTTCACCAGGAGGCCCCGGGAACCAAACCCGGGGCCTCCCATATGGTAAATGGGAGCCCTACTGATTGAGCCACAGCTGCTTCCCTGGCCCATTTTTTAATTGGGTCATTTGTCTTTTTATTGTTGAGTTGTAACATCTCTTTATATATCCTGGATATTAAACCCTTATCAGATATGTGATTTCCAAATATTTTTTCACATTGAGTTGGCTGCCTTTTCACCCTTCTGACAAAGTCCTGTGAGGTGCAAAAGTGTTTAATTTTGAGGAGGTCCCATTTATCTAATTTTTCTTTTGTTGCACGTGCTTTGGGTGTGAGGTCCAAGAAACCACCACCTACTACAAGGTCTTGAAGATGTTTCCCTACATTTTCTTCCAGTAGTTTTATGGTCCTGGCTTTTATATTTAGATCTTTGATCCATTTTGAGTTGATTCTTTTATAGGGGGTGAGATAGGGGTCCTCTTTCATTCTTTTGGTTATAGATATCCAGTTCTCCCAACACCATTTGTTGAAGAGACTGTTTTTTCCCATCAGCGTGGGCTTGGTAGGTTTGTCAAAAACCAGTTGACTGTATAGGTGAGGGTATATTTCTGGATTCTCAATTCTATTCCACTGATCGGTATGTCTATCTTTATGCCAGTACATGCTGTTTTGACCACTGTAGCTTTGTAATATGTTTCAACGTCAGGCAGCGAAATTCCTCCCACATTGCTCTTCTTTTTTAGAATACTTTTGGCTATTCGGGTGCACTTACCCTTCCAGATGAATTTGGTAATTGCCTTCTCTAATTCTGTAAAGTAAGCTGTTGGGATTTTGATTGATATTGCATTGAATTTATAAATCAGTTTGGGCAAGATTGACATCATCACGATATTTATTCTTCCAATCCATGAACACGAAATGTCTTTCCATTTGTTTAGGTCTTTTTAAATTTCTTTTAGCATTGTTTTGTAGTTTTCTGCATATAGGTCCTGTACTTCTTTGGTTAAATTAACTCCTAGGTATTTGAGTCTTTTTGTTGCTATTGAAAATGGAATTTTCCTCCTGATTTCCTCCTCAGATTGTTCGGTACTAGTGTACAAAAACATTACTGATTTTTGCGTGTTGATCTTATATCCTGCCACTTTGCTGAACTCATTTATTAGTTCAAGTAGCTTTGTTGTGGATACTTCAGGATTTTCTAAATACAGGATCAAGTCATCCGCAAACAGTGAGAGTTTTACTTCCTCTTTTCCTATTTGGACGCCTTTAATTTTTTTGTCTTGTCTAATTGCCCTAGCTAGAACTTCTAGTACAATGTTGAATAACAATGGTGACAGTGGGCATCCTTGTCTTGTTCCTGATCTTAGGGGGAAAGCTTTCAACTTTTCCCCATTGAGTATTATGTTGGCTGTGGGTTTTTCATGTATGCCTTTTATCATATTGAGGAATTTTCCTTTTATTCCTATCTTTTGAAGTATTTTTATCAAAAAAGGATGTTGGATTTTGTCGAATGCCTTTTCTGCATCTATTGAGATGATCACGTGGTTTTTTTCCTTCAATTTGTTAATGTGGTGTATTACATTAATTGATTTTCTTATGTTGAACCAGCCTTGCATACCAGGAATAAATCCCACTTGGTTGTGATGTATAAGTCTTTTGAAATGCTGTTGGATTCGATTTGCAAGTGTTTTGTTGAGAATTTTTGCATCTATGTTCATGAGAGAGATTGGTCTGTGATTTTCTTTTCTTGTGGAATCTTTATCTGGCTTTGGTATTAGGGTGATGTTGGCTTCATAAAATGTGCTAGGTAATTTTCCCTCCTCTTCAATTTTTTGGAAGAGTTTAAACAGGATTGGTGTTAATTCTTTTAGAAATGCTTGGTAGAACTCACCTGTGAAGCCATCTGGTCCTGGACTTTTCTTTGCTGGGAAATTTTTGATGATGGATTCAATCTCCTTAATTGTGATTGGTTTGTTAAGTTCTTGTATTTCTTGTTGTGTCAGTGTAGGTTGGTTATGAGTTTCTAGAAATTTGTCCATTTCATCCACGTTGTATAGTTTGTTGGCAATAGTTTCTCATAATATCCTCTTATGATTCTTTTTATTTCTGTGAGGTCATTTGTAATTTCCCCCCCTTTCATTTCTGATTGTATTTATTTGCATCTTCTCTCTTTTTTTCTTTGTTAGTCTAGCGAGGGGTTTGTCGATTTTATTGATCTTCTCAAAGAACCAGCTTTTGGTTTTGTTGATTTTCTCTATTGCTTTTTTGTTCTCATTTTCATTTATTTCTGCTCTAATCTTTATTATTTCTTTCCTTCTTTTTGCTTTGGGGTTGGTTTGCTGTTCTTTTTCTAGTTTCTCAAGTTGTTCGTTAAATCTTTGAGTTTAGCTCTTTCTTGTTTCTTAATATAGGCATTTAGGGCTATAAATTTCCCTCTCAAGCCTGCCTTCTCTGGCAGCCCCTTCCCTTTTCCCAGCTAGGAAATATTTCCACTCCCTTCTGAATCATCAACAATCAGTCCCTGTTAGTAGAGGAGGAGATTGGGAGGTTTGTATATCTTTAGCCCCTTGCAGGCTCCAAGGCTAACAATGGCACAGCCCTACCCAGCCTGAAAGGGCTCTCGGGACAGGGCAGACCAAACCTGGGAGTCCAAAGCAGGGTCAGCCCCAGACTCTCTCTCCCCTCTCCCGTGGTGTCCCCTAAAATCAGTCCAGGCTAGAAGAGAGGGAGGTTACGAGGGTCGGATTTCTCCAGTCCTTTCTAGGCTCCCAGGGCAAACCGCCGTGTGGAAGGGTCTGTGGGGCTCCACAGCCCAAATTTCAGGTCAGAACCTGAGTCAGCCTAAGGCTGTGTCCCTTTCTCTCCCCTTTCTGGGAGTGGTAGATCCCTGAAACCCCCTTTGTCTGTGGTCACAGGCCCAGAGGCCTGAGAGTTCTGAAGAGTGTGGGGGAGGGTGCCGGCAGCAGCAGAAGCTGCTACTTGCAACTCACAGTTCTGTAGTCGCGATTTCCCTCTTCTGTCCCTCTCTCCTCTGGGTGGTGTGCAGCCTTCACCTGCTGTCCTAAACCCTAGAAGATCTTTTTCGGGGCTGTTTCAGCTTGTCCTCTAGCTATTTTTCTGGAGAAGAGATTCCCGTGTTTTACTAGTCCGCCATCTTCCCCAAAATATAAAATTTAGTAATATTTTAGTGAAATTGAAGTTTCAGTATAATTAGAGAGCTGAAAAATATATCACTTCATAAAATCTTGAAGATGTTTACAGATAATTTATTTAATTACTAAATCCACAGTAGTTAAATCGTTTATTTAAAGTCATATATCTAGTTTAAACCAGTGCCAAGAGTTTAACCATTGTAAAAATGCAATTAATGTAGTGATAACAGTTACATGTAATGTGTTATTTCCCTAAAACTTCATGTGTGAATGTTTAGAAATGGTCTTTATATTCTGAACATAGTTTCTTTAAAAAAAGATATTTTAATTATAACAGTCAATTCATCATATTATAGGAAATCTGAACAATGGAAGAAATTATAACACTGATATAAAGGCAGTGGTCAATAGAAATTCTGAGGAGAGGGAGAGGAAGAATAGGTGTAACATGGGGCATTTTTGGGACACTGGAATTGTTCTGCGTGACATTGCAATGATGGACACAGATCTTTATACATTTAGTCAAAACCTATAAAAATGTCCAGTGCAAAGTATAAACTATAATGTTAACTGGTTGACATGGTTAGTAGGAATGCTTCAATGTGTGTTCATGAACTGTACCAAATGTAGCACACTAATGAAAGATGATGTTAATGGGGAAAAGTGTAGGAGGGGGAGGGGTGGTATATATGGGAATCCCCCTATATTTTTGATGTATCATTTATGTAATCTAAAGCTTTTTAAGAAAGAAAAGAAAAGAAAATTTGGAAAACCAAAAACACCCTTAATGCCATCATTAGACACAGTATCTTATCATTTTGGTATGATTTAGTCTAGACTTTTTCCTATATATTTTTTCATTGTCATAATCCCATTGTACTGTTTTATTTTTAAGCAACACATTTCTTGAATGCATGTTTATGTTGTAGTAAGATCACTTGGGTAGTGATGTAAGTAGATCTTTTGATGGAGTCAGGCAACCAGAGTTCCAGTCTCTGTTTTGTCTCTAATTGTGTGACTTAGGTTAGCTATTAACCAAAAGATGGTTAAATAACCTCTTTAGATATCAGTTTCCTCATCTATAAACTGGAGATAATATTAACTATGTCATAATGTTGTTTGAGAATAAACACACAGTGAATGTCTAATGAGTAGTAGCTATAGTTATAGAATGCATTTCCATTAACCTCTTAACAATGTCAATTTGCATTTCCAGAATGATAAATGATGTTGAACCTCTTTTCATGTATTTATTTGCCATCTGTACATCTTTGGAGAAATGTTCACTTAAATTGTCCATTTATCAATTGAGTTATTTTTTTATTGTTGAGTTGTAAAAGTTCTTTATATATTTTGGATACTAGACCTTTATCAGATAAATAATTTTCAGAAATATTCTTCCCTTCTATGGGTTGTCTTTTCACTTTTTTGATAGTTTCCTTTGGATTACAAAAGTTTTTAATTTGGTGAAGTCCAATTTATCTGTTTTTTATCCTAAGATTTATTGTGCTTTAGGTTTTACATGTAAGAAATGGTCCCCTAATCCAAGGTCATGACCATTTACACTTAATGTTTCTTTCTAAGACTATTTTGGTTTTAGCTCTCACATTTAGATATTTGATCCATTTTGAGTTACTTTTTCATATTTGGTGTGAAGTAGGGTCCCAAATTCATTCTTTTACATGTGGATATCTAGCTGTCCCAGTGTCATTCCCCATTGAACCATCTTGGCACCCTAGTTGAAAATCAATTGATCATAGATATTTGGGTTTATTTCTGGAATCTCAGTTCTATTCCATTTATTTACATGTCTCTCCTTTTGCCATTACTGCATTGTCTTGATTGCTGTAGCTTTGTAGTAAGTTTTGAAATTGGGAAATGTGAGTTCTCCAACTTTGTTCTTCTTTTTTCAACATTGTGTTGGCTATTCTGGGTCCCTTGCAATTTCATACGAATTTTAGGATAAGCTTTTCCATTTCTTGAAAAAAAAAAAAAAGGCCATTGGAATTTTGATAGGGGTTGTAATGAATCTATAGAACATTTTGGAGAGTATTGACACCTTAACACTATAAAGTCTTTCAGTCTATGAACGTGGATGTCTTTCCACTTATTTAGATGTTTATTTCAGTAATGCTTTTTAGCTTTAAGTGTACAAGTCTTGCACTTTCCTTGTTAAATTTATTCTAAAGTATTTTAATCTTTTTGTTAGAGAAGTTGTGAGTTTATGAAGCAATCATGCATAATATATAAAATTCTCATAAACCTCCCCACCACCAATACCTTGCATTTTTGTGGAACATTTGTTAAAATTAATAAAAGAACATCCAATTATTACTACTAACTATAGTCCATAACTTACATTAGGTATATTTTCCCCACAAACTGTCCTATTATTAACACCATGTATTAGCATTATACATTTATCAGTTTCATGACAGAGTATTCTTATAGTTGTACCTACCACAGTCCACCACCCACATCAGGGTTTACTGTGTTTTACAGTCCCATGTCTTATACAGTCCATCCAAAGCATATACTCAGTGCTCTCAGTTTCATCACAGTTGTGCCTTCATCCCCTCAGGTAAGTTTAGAATGTTTTCATTATTTAAAAAGACAGATCCCCTGCCCCTTTTATGCCCCCCTATTGCTGATCCTTGGCATTGATACAGTACCTTCCTTACCCCTTGATGCAACAATATTATTAACTATAGTCCATAAGTTACCTTAGTTATATTTTTCCATGTATCACTATATTCTTAACACCTTGTTATAGTGACATATATTTGTTCTAGTTCATAGAAGAATATTGTTTTATTTGTACTATTATCCACAGTCATCATTCACTACCAAGTTCACTGTTATATACAATCCCAATATTCTCCTCTAGTTTTCTGTCTATTGACTTCTACTTCCTTAGATTTTCCCTTTCAATCACAATTACATTTATAAATCAATGTTAGTTATACTCACTATATATGTGTTCCCATCAGCTCTATTCATTTCCAAATATTTACAACCAACCATATTAAAAATTCTACATTCATTAAGCATCAGCTCCCACTTCTGAACCCTCATTCTTTCTCTAGAATTTAACTCCATGAGTTTGCACCTTGTATTTAGTTCATATTAGTGAGACCATAAAATATTTGTCCTTTTGTGTCTGGTTATTTCACTCAAAATAATGTTCTCAGATTTCATCCATCTTGCACATGCATCAAAATTTTATTTCTTTTTACAGCTGAATAGTATTTTGTCGTATGTATATACCATATTTTGTTTCTCCATTCATCAGTTGATGGACACTTGAGTTGTTTCCATCTTTCGGGAATTCTGAATAATGCTTCTGTAAACGTGTGCAAATTTTAGTTTTGATTGCTGCTTTCAGCTCTTCTGAATATATTCCTAGTAGTGGGATTGCTATAGCATATGTCAGTTCTATATTTAGCTTCCTGAGGAACTGACAAACTGCCTTCCACAGAGGCTGCATTATTCTATAGTCTCACCAACAGTGAAGGAGTGTTATTATTTTTCCTCATCCTCTCCAGCACTTGTAGTTTTCTGTTGTTGTTTTTTATGCCTTCTGTAAGGTGTGAAATGATATCTCATTGTTGTTTTGAATTGCATTTCCCTAATAGCTAGTGATATTGAACACTTTTTCATGTGCTCTTTGGCCATTTGTATTTCTTCTTTGGAAATATGTCTTAAGTCTTTTGCCCATTTTTTAAATTGAGTTGCTTATCTTTTTATATAGCATAGAAATTAAATCCTCATCCAATATATGGTTTCCAAATACTTTCTCTCATTGAGTAGGCTGCCTTTTCTCCTTGACAAAGTCAGTTGAAGCACAAAAGTATTTAATTTTGAGGAGGTCCCATTTATCTATTTTTTCTTTGGGTGCTTATGCTTTGGGTGTAAAGTTTAAGAAACTACCACCTACCACAAGATCTACATTTTCTTCTAGGAGTTTAATGGTTCCAGCTTTTATATTTAGGTCTTTGATTCATTTTCAGTTGATTTTTTTGCATAAGTTGTGAGATAGGTGTCCTCTTTCTTTCTTTTGGTTTTGGATATCCAGTTCTCCCAGCACTATTTGTTGAATAGACTGTTCTGACCCAACTTGACAGCCTTGTCAAAAATTACTTGACTATAGATTTGTGGTTCTATTTCTGAACTCTCAATTCGGTTTCATTAGTCTATATAAATCTATCTTTATGTCAGTACTATACTGTTTTTTTTTTTTTTTTTTTTTACTACTGTAGTTAATTAATATGATTTACATCAGGAATTGAATGTCCTCAAACTTCGTCATTATTTTATAAGATATTTCTAGCTATTCAGGGCACCTTACCCTTCCAAATAAATTTGATAATTGGCTTTTCCATTTCTTTAAAAAAGGCTGTTGGAAATTTATTGGGATTGCGTTGAATATGTTAATCAGTTTGGTAAGAATTGACATCTTAACAATATTTAGTCTTCCAATCCATGAACACGGAATGCCCTTCCATTTGTTTAGGCTATCTTTGTTTTCTTTTAGCAATGTTTTATAGTTCTTTGAATACAGGTCCTTTACGTACTTGGTTAATTTTGTTCCTAAATATTTTATTCTTTTAGTCATTATTGTAAATGTAATTTTTTCTTGATTTCCTCTTTAGATTGCTCATTACTATTGTTTAGAAACATTTCTGATTTTTGCTCATTATGTATCCTGCCACTTTGCTGAACTAATTTATTTGCTGTAGTAGCTTTGTTGTACATTTTTGGAGACTTTATTTATATAGGATCATGTCATCTGCATAGAATAAAAGTTTTACCTCTTTCTTTCCAATTTGAGTTCCTTTTACTTCTTTTTCTTGTCTAATTGCCCTAAGTAGAATTTCTAGCAAAACATTGAAAATCAGTTGTGACAGTAGTGGGAATCCTTATCTTGTTCCTAATCTCAGGGAGAAAACTTTCAGTCTTTGACCATTGATTACAATGTAAGCTGTGGAATTTTCCTATATGCCCTTTATCAATCTGAGAAAGTTTCCTTCTATTCCTATCTTCTGGAGTGTTTTTATCAAGAAAGGATGCTATATTTTGCCTGTTCCCTTTTCAGCATCAGGCAAGATTATGGGTCTCAAGATAGTGGGGCTCCTGAGGGCTCTGGGGACACCCAGGTCCTATGGTCAGGGCAGATAACTCTGGAATTTGGTGCCTTGCCAATGGGCTGTACTTGGGAATTTGTGTTTCTGAGAGTGATAGAGGTGGACTCAGTTATGTCTTCTGTACATCTGGCTCATCTGTCCCTTCTATTTGAACCTATACTTGGTGCCAGAGGAGGAAGGTTTACATTCAAGAGATTTGAATCTTAGGGTGTCCACGTGCCAGCTGGATCCTGAGCCTCAGCAGAGTTGCAGTACCTACTCTCCAGTTCATTGGACTCACCCAGGACAACTAACAAGGAGGTTATGATTGACAAACACCATAGCAAGGAAACGAGGGAGCATACAATTACAAGCAAAAGAGTTCCATCCATTGGGTGTAAGGGATCAAAGCTGCCTCTCAATTATAGGTGGAGTGGATATCACCATCCCAGAATCCTCAGGATTGGGGAATGAACTGTGGACTAGAGTGTATTTACTGGTATTCTACTATAAACTTACTGTGATTCTTGCAATGGAAGAAATGGAGGCAGTGAGCACTGGAGGCTCTGGGGGCAGGGAGAGGGATAAATAGGTGTAATTTGGGGGCTTTTTTGGGATTTGGGAATCATTGTGAATGACATTGCACTGACAGATATAACCTGCAGAATTGTGTTAGAGAGAGTGTAAACTACAATGTGAACTATGGTCTATGCTCAGTGGCAGTGCCCAAGGATGAGTTTAACAATTGCAATGAATGTGCCATACTAATGAAGAATGTTGTTTATGTGGGAGGATATTGGAGGTGTGGGGAGTTGTGCATATGGAATCCCTATATTTTTTGTGTAACATTTATGTAATCTAAGTATCTTTTAAAGAATAAATCATGTATTTAAAAAAAACTTTGGAAAAGCATATTTACCTTATATTATATGTTTCACACATTTGCCCAAATGTGCATGTGTTCTTATACATGTGTATATGTACATATACATATAAACTAATATACATATATATTTAGTTATAACCAGGGTTAATAGGAAGAATATGTATCATTAACACTCTTAGTAATTATATGAAAATTAATATGGTAGATGAATGTGGAATGGTTCCAATGAAGATAGCATTTCTTTACCCATGGGTATAAATAAAATACCACATTTCATAGCTTGCTGAATTTTCCATTTTTTTAGCCTAATTTCGATACATGCTATTAGTGTCCCAGAATGAGAGAGAATGGGAAAGAGTCAGAAAGAATATTTGAGGAAATAATGACCCCACATTTCCCAATCCTTAAGAAAGACAAACATCAATATCCAAGAAGGACGGTGCACCCCAAACAGAATAAATCTGAATAGACCTACTTCAGCACAGCTAATATTCAGAATGACAAATGTCAGAGATAAAGAGAGGATTCTGAAAGCAGCAAAAAAAAGCAGTGTCACATACAAGGGAACCTCAAGAAGATTACGGACTGACTTCTCATCAGAAACTGTGGAGGCAAGGAAAAAGTGGTATGCTGTATTTAAGGTACTGAAAGAGAAAAACCGCTAGCTACAAATTCTGTATCTGGCAAAACTGTCCTTCAAAACTTGGGGGGAGTTTAAAGTCTTCACAGACAAACAAAACTGAGAAGTATGTTACCAAAACACCAGAATTAGAAGAGATACACTATTGAGTGCTTCAGCCTGAAGAGGAAAAACAAGGGCAAGAGATTTGTAGAAGAGTGTAGAAATGAAGATTATTAGGAAGAGTAAATTAAAGGGTAAAAAGACAGATAATAGTAAAATATGATAACGGAAAGCCAAAGGTCAAAATGGATGAAATAATTAATGCCTTTACAGTTAATAACATTGAATGTTAATGGCTTGAACTCCCCACTCAAAAGACAGACTGACTGAATGGATGAAAAAAATATGAGCCTTTATATGCTGCCTACAAGAGACTCACCTCAGACATAAAGGACACAACCAGGTTGAAAGTGAAAGGTTGGAAAAAGATACTCCACTCAAAGAGTAACCAAAGAAGAACTGCAGTAACAATACTAATATTGGACAAAAGAGATTTTAAATGCAAAACAGTTCTAAGGGATGAAGAAGGTCATTATATATTTATAAAAGGAGCATTTCACCTAAAAGAAATAATTATACTAATCTGCATGCCCAAAGACACATGAGGTACACACTGGCAAAACTGAAGGGAGAAATAGATGTCTCTACAATAATAGTTGGAGACTTCAGTACACCACTCTCAGTATTGGCTAGAACATCTGAACAGAGGATAAATAAAGAAATAGAGTGGAAAAAAAAGAAACTGCTTGAATAATATGATAAATGAACTAGACCTAACAGACATTTATTGAGCATCATACCCTAAAACAGCAGGATATACATTATTTTCTTGCACTCATGGATCCTTGTCCAGAGGAGATCGTAGGTTGGATCACATGACAGGTCTCAATAAATTAAAAAAGATTGAAATTATACTAGACGCTTCTCTGATCATGAGAGAATGAAGCTGGAAATCTATAATGGATGGAAAAGGGGAAAATAAAAAAGTATATGGAGATTAAACAACATACTCTTAAATAATCAGTGGGTAAAGAAGAAATTGCAAGAGAATTCAGTAAATATCTTGCAATGAATGTAAATGAGAACACAACATATCAGAACCTATGGGACGTCGCAAAGACAGTGCTGAGAGGGAAGTTTATAGCCATCAGTGCTTACATTAAAAAAGAAGAAAGAGCTAAATTGAAGATCTAATTACACACCTTGAAGAACTAGAAGAACAGCAACCTAATCCCAAATCAAGCTAAAAGAAATATTAAAGATCAGAGCAGAAATAAATGAAATCAAGAACATAATAGAGAAAATCAACAAAACCAAAAGTCAGTTCTTTGAGAAGATCAACTAAATTGATAAACCCTTAGCTAGAATAACAAAGAAAAAAAGAAGACACAAAGAAATAAAAGTGGGGGAAGATATCACTGACCCCAGAGAAATAAGATAGATCCTAAGAGAATAAAATGAATAACTGTATGCCAAAAAACTAGAAAATGTAGACGAGATGGACAAATTCCTGGAAACACATGAACAATCTACAGAGACCCTAGAAGAAATAGAGGACCTCAACAAACCAATCACAAGAGATTGAAACAATCATCAGAAACCTATCCAAGATGAATCGCCAATGACCAGATGCCTTCAGAGGTGAATTCTACCAATCATTAAAAGATAAACTAATACCAGTGTTTCTCAAGCTCTTCTAAAAAAATTGAACAGGAAAGAATGCTACCAAACTCATTCTATGAAGCCATCACCCTAATATCAAAACCAAATAAAGATATTATGAAAAAAAAGAAAAAGACCAATTTCTCTAATGAATTTAGATGCAAAAATCCTCAACAAAGTACTTGCAAACCAAATCCAAAAGCACATTAAAAGAATTATACACCACGATCAAGTGGATTTTATCCCAGGTATGCAAGTGTGTTTCAACAAAGAAAATCAATTCATTTAGTAAACTACATTGATAAATTGAAGAAGAATCATATGATCCTCTCAATTGATGCAGAAAAGGCATTTGTCAAAATACAGCATCCTTTCTTGATAAAAACACTCAAAATACAGAAATAGAAGAAAGCTTTCTCAGTATGGTAAAGTGCATATATGAAAAACTTATAGCTAGCATTGTATTCAATGGTGAATGACTGAAAGCTTTTGCACTGAGATGAGGAAGAAGACAAGGATGCCCATTGTCCCACTGTTATTCAATATTGTGCTAGAAATTCTAGCTAGAGGAATTAGGCTAGATAAAGAAATAAATGGCACCCAAATAGTAAAGGAAGAAGTAAAGGTTTATTCCCTGACGATATGATCCTATATCTAGAAAATCCTGAAAAATCTACATCAAAGCTTCTAGAACTAATAGATGATGTTCAGCAAAGTGGTGGAATAAAAGATTAATACACAATAATCAATAGCATTTCTATACACTACTGATGACCAACCTGAGGAGTAAATCAGGAGGAAAATTCCATTTATAATAGCAACCAAAAGAATCAAATATTTAGGAATAAATTTAACCAAGGACATAAAGGACCTACATTCAGAAAACTACAAAGCATTGTCAAAGGAAACTGAAGAAGACTTAAATCGAAGGTCATTCTTTGTTCATTGATTGGAAGACTATATTTAAGTTGTCAATTCTACCCAAACTGATTCACAGATTCAACACAATCCCAATAAATATCCCAGTAGCCTTTTTTGCTAAATGGAAAATCCAATTATCAAATTTATTTGAAATGGTAAGGGGACCTGAATACCCAACAATGTCTTATAAAAGAAGAATGAAGTTGGAGGACTCTCACTTCCTGATTTTAAAGCATCTTACTTAGCTACAGAGGTAAAAACAGCATGGTACTGGAATACAGGCAGACAGACTGACCAGTGGAACCAAATCAAGAACTCATAAATAGACCCTCACATCTACAATCAGTTGATTTTTGATGTGGCTGTCAAGCCCACTCAGCTGGGCCAGAACAGTTTATTCAACAAATGGTGCTGGGAGAACTGGATAGCCATATACAAAGGAAAGAAAGAAGACCCCTATCTCATCCCTTATATAAAAATTACCTCAAAATGGATCAATGACCTAAATATAAAAGCAACAACCATAAACACCTAGAAGAAAATGTACGAAAATATCTTCAAGATCTTGTGGTAGGTAGTTGTTTCTTGGACCTTACACCCAAAGCATGATCAAGAAAAGAAAGAGATAAATGGGACCCCCTTAAAATTAAATGCTTTTGCACCTCAGAGGACTTTTTCAAAAGGGTAAAAAGACGGCCAACTCAATGGGAGAAAATATTTGGAAATCACTTACCTGATAAGGGTTTTATTTCCATAATATATAAAGAGATTCTATAACTCAACAATAAAAAGAGAAACTTCCCTGTTAAAAATGGGCAAAAGACTTGAATAGGCAGCTGTCCCAAGAAGAAATAAAAAATGGTAAAAAAACTCATGAAAAAATGTCCAGCATTGCTAAAGATTAGGGAAATGCAAATCAAAACTATGACGAGATATTTCACACCTATTAGAATGGTCACTATTAAAAAGTCAGAGAAACTATAAGTGTTAGAGAGGATGTGGAGACATAGGAACCCTTATTCTCTATTGGTGCGAATGTAGAATGATTCAGCCAATGTGGAGAACTGTTTGGCACTTCCTAAGGAAGTTGAATATAGACTTGCCATGTGACCCAGCAAAACCACTACTAGGTATATCCCCAGAAGACCCGAGAGCAGTGATAGAAATAGACATCTGCACACTGATGTTTACATTGGTGTTCTTCACAATTCTGAAAAGATGGAAACAACCCAGATGTCCATCAATACCGTATGATTGCGCTATTATGACCCAAATATATTGTGTAAACTCATGGAGTTAAAAACTAGAATATAGGTCACCAAAAAATAGAATGAAATAGAGAGCGGAAATCTGAGGGTGATCAATGCAGAATTGGTAAAAAGGATGTCAGTCTTTGAAAATGAATAGAAAATGGTGAAAGCACATCATAGTGTTTTTAACTAACAGAACTATTACATTGGTGTGCCAGTGATTGAAAAGGAAAGTCTAAGGACATGTATATTACTAGAAGGAAAGATAAAGCCTCATGTGAAATATGAATATGGATAATATTGCCTATATAAACCTTTTTTAGAAAATATAAATACAAATAAATTAAGAGAGATGGCAGCGGAAGTGTAGAGAAATTGAAATGTGATTAGGATTTTTTTTTTTTATTATGAGAATAATGAAAATGCTCTAAAAATGATTGAAGTGATGACAACACAACTACATGATTATACCAAATACCACTGATTGTACACTTTGGATGGATTTATGCTTTATTAATATGTATCAAATTTGATATCTTAAAAATACATATGACAATATGTGTGTATGTTCTAGAAACATGAGTTTTTAAAAAATGTTTAATCAGTTTACTATTTTAAATTAAAAAACAACTTTTATATGAAAAAAATTATATCATTTAGTGTGCTGTTAAAAAATAGTAGGTTCGTAACAAGTAAGGTCGAGGATGGGGAACAAAGTATCTCATTTCCTTGTTCTCACAGCATAAGCTATATTTTCTCTTTCATGTTTCTTTCACTTTGAGACTGTTCATAGCAATTGATATTTAGACTAATAATGAAAAGCATTTATTGCAGAGAAATATTTTAGGTGCTAAATTGCTGATGGGTAATGGGTTTGGGGGATCAAATCCTTCATTTGAGCAGAAGAGGGAGTTGCTAACCAAGGGTACCTAGAAACCACATTTATGCATTAAGAATAGTACTTTTATGTATTATTGTAACAAGGTAAACTTTTTTCATTATGTTCTGCTTTGGGAATTATGTTGTTTTTTTTCCCCCCTTGGTCCATGTCAGTTCTAGGGTACTGCTGCAGTTTTGCTGTATTTCCTTTGTTTGAATGAGGAATCAGACAAAGAAAATTTCTAGATGTCCCCTGCCTTACTTTAAAAAAGAAAACACCACTGGCTGTATCAGTCAGCCAAAGGGGTGCTGATACAAAATACCAGAAATCTGTTCATTTTTATAAAGTGTATTGATTTGGGGTAGAAGCTTACAGTTACCAAGCCATAAAGCATAAGTTTCTTCCTTCACCAAAGTCTCTTGCCATGTGTTGAAGTAAGACAGCTGCTGACGTTTGCCAGGGTTCAGGCTTCTTGGGTTTCTCTCTTCCCAGGGCTCCTTTTCTCTCCAGGCTCAGCTCCTCTGTTTCCTCCACAAGCCAGCTGTGAATTGTCAGGCAAATGGCTCATCTCTTTTCCTGGGTACTTCTCTCCTTCCTCACAACCAAGCTCCTCTGTATGCTTACTTCCAGGGGCTCCAACTCAAGACTCCGCATCAGAACTCCAACTCAAAACTCCAACTCTATCCTTTGCCATGTCTTTTATCTTTGATTCCCCACCCACCAAGGGGCAGGGCTCAATACCCTACTGATATGGCCCAATAAAGGCCCTAATCATAACTTAAAATCGTACCCAGATGAACAGACCAGTTTACAAGCATAATCCAATGTCTATTTTTGGAATTCATAACTATATCACACTGCCACACAGGAAATCATCTTTATTTTTTTTAAATCTTATTTCTTTTAAAAGACACTTAGATTACATAAATGTTACTCAAAAGATATAGGGATTCCCATATGCCCCACTCCCCACAACTCCTACACCCTCCCACATGAATATCCTTCATTAGTGACATTCATTGCAATTGATAAATGCATCCAGGGGCTTTGCTCTTCAGCATGGACCATAGTTCACGTACTCTAGTCTCTCTCCCACACAGTTCTGCATGTTGTGTGATATAAAATGGCCCATATCTGTCATTGCAGCGTCACTCAGGACGATTCCCAAGTCCCAAAAAAGCCCCCGTATAACAACTGGTTTTCTGTCTTCCTGCCCCCAGAGCCTCCAGTGGACACTGGCTCCACATCAATGTTGTAATTTCTTCCATCGCTAGAATCACAATATGTCTATAGTACAATACCAGTAAGTCCACTATAGTCCATAGTTCTTTCCCCAAACCTGAGGATTCTGTGATGGTAACATCCACTCCACTTCCAGTTGAGAGGGGTCTTACATCCCACAGGGAAGATGGATGGGCCTATGCTGTCTGTAGCTGCAGACTCTCTCCGTTCCCTGGGATGGCCATTCTCTATCATCATCTCCCCACCAGTTGTGCTGGGTGAGTACAATGAGCTGTAGAGTAGGTGTTCCAAATCTACTGAGGTTCCAGGCCCAGCTTGCACAGGGACAGCTCAAAGACTCGAGTCTGTGGACTTACACATACAAACTCCAGCACCAGTTATAGGTTTAAATACAAAGGGCAGATGAGCCATGTGCAGGGAAGACATAATTGAGTCCAACTCGGTCACTCTCAGGAGCACAAACTCCAAAGTAGGGCCCACGGGCAAGGCACCACTCTGGAGCTATACACTCTGACCATAAGACCTGGGTGTCTCCAGAGCCATCCATCAGGATCCCCAGTATTTGCGGTAGTATCCACTTTGGCAGTCTTGCTGAGATGGGCATAAGCGTTAACTCTGGGATGACCTCCCAATTCACTCTGAAGTCTCTTATCCATTTAAACTCATTTGTCTTTACCTTTTCCCCCTTTTATTTAAGGTCTTTTTTCCAGTTGCATTGCTGGTTGGTTCTTCGTAGCAATCCCTCATTGCCAGGGAGGCTCATCCCTGGGAGTCATGTCCCATGCTGTGGGGAAGGTAATGCATTCATATGTTGAATTTAGTTTAGAGTGAGGCCACATTTGAGCAACAATGAGGCTCTCAGGAGACAACCCTTAAGTACCCCATAACAGTAGGCTAACTTTCAATTTCAAGAGCAAAGGCTCATAAGCCTAGTTGCCAATATCAAGGGTCCATCAGTGGATCATCCTCCATAGCCAGTCACTGCCCCTTCATTTGGGGGAGTGTTATTGCGCCCTTAGAGAATGTGGCAGAGCCCTCCAGGATGGGAATTGAGTATTCTTAGTTAATGTGTGAGTTTCCACCCACTGTGACAATGTCCCATGCACATTTGAACGTTTTTACATAACTTACATGCTCAGGTGAACTTCCTTCCATGCACCCCCCATCCCTGACACCCCACACCAATGTCCTCCCCCACCCCAGTTGTAACCCATCTCTGATCCAAATAGGAAAATGAAACAATAATAAGTTTACATATAAGAGCTAAAATACATAAAAATTTTTAAAAAATCAAAAGATTGGGATGTTTAAAAAAATGAAAAATGTTAAAAAAAAATTTTTTTTTGACATTTTGTCTCTCACCACCACAATATCTGGTGTCCTGTCTGTACCGTGGAAACTTCCCACACTCATTCCCCAGTGTCTCACTATTTCTCATTTTGTTTTCAAAGAAGTTTTGGGTCACAGCAAAGCCACCCACAGAATACAGGAGTGCAGTATCTGCAAGTCACAGGCCTTGCCATATCTGCAAGCCGCAAGCCTTGCCATGGCCTCGCCCGCGCGGCATAACCCCCTCCCCCGTTCCCCTTTTTCCCTCTCTCCCTCTTCCTTGTTCCTTCTCACCAATCAGAGCTCTCGCCCCAGTTATTGCCTTATTTGGACAACCTTGCTTCGCCCCTTGCCGCCCCCAAATTCTGCCCCTTTCCCTAGCAACCCCTGACCCTAACCACTGCCCAATGATAAGCCTCCACCATCGGCTGAGGGACTGCCCCCAGCCTGAAGAGTATATATGCACTGTACTTCCTCAATAAAGCTCTCTTTTGCTTCTTCCCCCGCACTCAGAGGTCTCGAGTCTTTCATTTTCACGCCCGGTCCTTACCAGATACCCCCCACACCTGAGCCGTGGAGACCAGGGAGCCCCCAACCCGACGCCGCTCCCTGAGAACCTCCTCACCCTCGCCGTTCCCGGAGTGCGCACCGGACGGCCCATAACTAGCCAGTGTCGCCCCCCGGGCTGCAGCAGGGCTGATCACCCTCAGGCCCGGGAACAAAGCGGCACAGGAGACTCTCATATACCCAACTTTCCTTCCCCCCATATTAATACCTTTTTATATGTGAATGGTACATTTGTTATAACTGATATACAAATAGTGAAACATAGCTACTAAACGTGGTCAAAGGTTTACACTATGGTTTACATTTAGATCGTACACTTTTATAAATTTTGATATTATTTACTGTTTCCTGTGTCCATCACTGTAAGATCATGCAGAACACTTCCACTGCCCACTAAATACCCCCTGTTCAATCTGTTAGACAGAATAGACTTTAAATGCAAAATTATTGTAAGAGAAAAAAACTGACACTGTATTTTAGTAAAAGGGGTAATCTTTCAAGAAGAAAGAATGATCATAAACATTTATGCACCTAGCCAGGGTACCTCAAAATACATGAGGCATACAGTGGAAAAACTAAGTGGAGAAATAGATGCCTCTACAATTATAGTGGGAGACTTTAATGACACCATTATCACCATTAGATAGAACATCTTGACAGAGAGTCCATGAAGAAATGAAGACTCTGATTAATACATTACAGGATCTAGACCTAATAGACACATACAGAACACTACACCCAAATACAGCGGGATATACATTCTTCTCGAGTGTAGATCATACTCCAAGATAGACCACATGCTAGGCCACAGAAAAACTCTTAGTGAATTCAGAAAGATGGAGATTATGCAGAGTAATTTTTCTGACCACAATGGAATGAAACTGGAAATCACTAATGGCCAGAGAACCAGGTTAGGCAATATGGAAGTTAAACAACACACTCTTAGAAAAACAGTGAGTCAAGGAGGAAATTGCAATGGAAATCAGTAACTACCTTGAAATGAGTGAAAATGACAACACCAACCTATCAAAACCTATGGGATGCAGCAAAAGGTGTACTGAGAAGGTAATTCATAACCATAAAGGCATATACCAAAAAATAAGAAAGAGTAAAATCAAAGACCTAGCTGCACACATGGAGGAATTAGAAAAACAATAACAAACTCACTCAAAAGGAAGTAGAAAGAAGGAAATAACAAAGATTAGAGCAGAACTAAATAGAAAATAAGAAAGCACTAGAAAAAAATAAAACCAAAAGCTCGTTCTTCAAGAAGATTAATAAAATTAACAAACACTTAGCCAGACTAACAGAAAGAGGAGATGGAAATACACAAAACAAGAAATGAGGAAGGGGATATCACCACTGACCCCACAGAAATAGTATAATAAGACGGTAATTTGAAAAATTATATACCAACAAAAATAATTTAGAGGAAATGGATAAATTTGAGAAACTCACAAGCAACCTATATCGACGAAAGAAGAAATTGATGAACTCAACAGTCCAGTTACAAGTAAAGAGATAAGACTATGTCATCAAAAACCTCCCAATTAAGAAGATCCCAGCACCAGACAGCTTCACAGGTGAATTCTACAAAACATTCCAGAACACCAATCCTGCTTAAGCTCTTCCAAGAAAGAAAAGTAGAAGGAACATTGCCCAACTCATTCAGTGATGTCGTTACCCTAACAACAAGGCCAAGCAAAGATGCCACAAGAAAGGAAAATTACAGACCAATCTCTCAATGAACCTAGATGCTAAAATCCTCAACAAAATACTAGCTCACCACATTCAACAACATACCAAATGAATTATACACCATGACTAAGTGGGTTTCATCCCAGGTGTGCAAGGATGGTTCAACATAAGAAAATCAATCAATGTAATACACCACATAAAGAGACTGAAAGAAAAAAATCACGTGATCATCTCTATAGATGCAGAAAAAGCATTCGACAAAATACAGTACCCTTTCCTGATAAAAAGCACTGCAAAAGATAGGAATAGAAGGAAACTTTCTGAACATGATAAAGGATATATATGAAAAACCCACAGCTAACATCATCTTCAATGGTGAAATCCTAAAAGCTTTCCCTGTTAGTTCGGGAACAAGACAAGGATGCCCACTATCACCGCTCCTATTTAACATTTTCTTAGAACTACTTGCTCAAGCACTGAGGCAAGAAAAAGATATAAAAGTCATCTAATTCAGAAAGGAAGAAATAAAAATTTCACTATTTGCAGATGACATGATCCTATACATAAAAGCCCTGAGACATCTACAACAAAGCCTCTAGAACTTATAAATGAGTTCAGTAAAGTCACAGGCTATAAGATCAATGCTCAAAAATCAGTAGAAATTCTGTACATCAGTAATGAGCAATCTGAGGAGGAAATCAAGGGAAAAAATACCATTTGCAACAGTAACTAAAATAGTCAATACATAGGATTGAATTTAAAGATGTAAAGGACTTATATACAGAAAACTACACAACCCTGTTAAAGGTAATCAAAGAAGACTTAAATAAATGGAAGAATATTCCCTGTTCATGGATAGGAAGACTAAACATTAAGATGTCTTTCCTACCCAAACTAATCTGCAGATTTAATGCAATCCCAACAAAAATTAGCACAGCATTCATTAATGAATTGGAAATACTAGCTACAAAATTTATTTGGAAGGATAAAATATATGGAATATATGGGAATCCTTATAATTTTTGTGTAACATTTATGTAATCTAAGTGTCTTAAATTTTTTTTTTAATTGTGATGATTAAATGAAATAAAATATGAAAAAAAACCTAAAAAAAAAAAAAGAAAAAAATGAACCAGTCTCACTCATAACAATGCAGAAATCCTAGAAAAATATTAGGAAGTCAAATTCAGTACCACATCAAAAAATAATATACCACAACCAAGTGGTTTTTATTTTTTTGAATATAAGGATAATTCAATAAAGGAAAATTGCTAATAATCCTATTCATAAACTTATGATGGAAAACCATAGGATAATCTACAGATGCTAAAAATGGATTTAACAAGCTTGATATCAATTTTGGTAAAAAAAAAAATATATATGTATATATATGAATAACTATCTCAACTTAAAAGTCAACATAATACATATGGTGATTCTAGCAATGGAAGAAATTATAACAATGAGTTGGAGCCAGTGGCCACTTGACACTTTTGGGGTAGGGAGGGGATGAGCAGTTGAAATACATGGGATTCTTTGGGAGTTGGAGGTTATCCTGAGTACTGTTGTGGCAATGGATGTAGGCCATTTTAAATCAGCACACACCACTCAGAACTGAGTGGGAGAGAGTGTGGTCTACTGTGTGAACTGTGGTCTATGGTTGGTGGCAAGGCTCCAGGATGTGTAAGCTCATTGAGGGTGGTGGGCCACACTTGTGGGAGGTGTGGGTGGTGGGCAACATGGGAATCCCAGTGGGTTCCATGTAATATTTTGGGTAATCTAAGCACCTCTTAAAATACATGTATATATATATAAATAAATAACATTGTTGTAAGCAAATACACATATATGCATATATATTTATATATCATTTTGCAAATGTTTGTATGTATTGTGAGAATTTTAATTTTTACCCACAATAAAAAAAAAAAAAAGTCAACATAATATTTTCAAGGAAATAGCACTCTCACTAAAATTAGGACCAAGTAAAGTATGCCCATCAATATAATATTATCTTCAAGTCCTGAATGATAATATTGAAAATAAAACTTAAAAAAAAACAAAGAAGGGGTGGGATCCGGGCCCAGCCGTGTCTGCTCCTGGTGCCACCAGGACGCCATCGCAGGACAGGTGAGCCAGGTGTGCTGGTTCTTCACCTCCTTTTAGACTCAGATCTGCCGAGTTTTCAGGCATTGCTTTTGAAGACCTCAGAAAAGCCCTTAAAATAAGGCTGCAAATGGTGTGTGTCTTTATCATGAATCGAATGAATTCCCAGAGCAGCGGTTTCACTCAGTGCAGGTGAATGGCTCTGGGGATTGTTATTCTCATGCTTGTTAATGTGATCTGTGTGGCTTCCGCAGAAGTTACTTTGTATGTTTTTATTCAGTACAACAAACCATTCTTCAGCACCTTTGCAAAAACATCTGTGTTTGTTCTACACTTGTTGGGCTTTATTATTTGGAAGCCATGGGGACAACAGTGCAAGAGGATTTCGAGGAAAGCATGCTGCTTTTTTTGCAGATGCTGAAGGTTACTTCACTGCTTGCACAACAGAGACAAGTATGATTAGTTCTTTGAGTGAATCTCTGTATGATCACTGCTTGCACAACAGTGACAACTATGAATAGTTCTTTGAAAGCACAAACATTAGTACTGAAAAAACTCCCCAAAAGCTTCATGTATGTTTCAGTGATATTATGGAGATACAACAACTTCCATCAGCCCATGCATTGGAAGCTAAGTTGTCATGCATGTCATATCCTGCTGTGGAAGAACAAGAATCCATACCGAAAAATGTAGGGAAACTTACTGCAACTCGAGTAGCAAAAATTAGCTTTTTTTTTTTTTTTTTTTTTTTTTGGCTTTGTGTGGTTTTTGGCAAAATTGTCATACCATTAATATTGTATCTTCAACTTCTGGACTTTTTACCTTAATCCTTGCTGCAGTGTTTCCAAATAACAGTGGAGATAGATATACCCTTTCTAAGCTATTAGCTGTAATTTTAAGCATTGGAGGTTTTGTGTTGGTAAACCTGTCTGGGTCTGAAAAATCTGCTGGAAGAAATACAGTAGGTTCCATTTGGTCTCTCATTGCAGCCATGCTCTATGCTTTCTGTATTGTCGTGATTAAGAGAAAATTAGAGAAGATAGGTTGGATATTCCAATGTTCTTTGGTTTTGTAGGTCTGTTTAATTTGCTGCTCTTATGGCCAGGTTTCTTTTTACTTCATTATACTGGATTTGAAGACTTTGAGTTTCCCAATAAAGTATTATTAATGTGCATTATTGTTAATGGCCTTATTGGAACAGTTCTCTCTGAGTTCCTGTGGTTGTGGGGCTGGTTTCTTACCTCATCAATGATAGGCACACTTACACTAAAGCCTTACCGTACCTCTGTCCATAATAGTTGACATGTATGCAAAAGGTGCAGTTTTCTTGGTGATTTTTTGCAGGGCCTATCCCTGTATTTTTTTTTTTTTTTCATTTTTTATTGTAATTCTCTTATGCCATTATAATAATTGGGATCCTGTGATGGTAGGAAGCAAAAGAATTTTTGCCTTTACATGCAGAAAACATGGAATTCAGAGAGTCCCAGAAGACAGTGAACAGTGTGAGAGTCTCATTCCTATGCACAGTGTTTTTCAGGTGGATGGAGCTTGTTAGCTGTTGTCTGTAGCCCAACTTGAAAACAGCATGTTATACAGCAAGAGACAATCCCTGACAAGTTTTGTAGAAATATGCATCAGTGCCTAGTCTGAAAAGTAACAGTTTCAGTTCTTTGGAACTCTAAAATATATTTTCCACATATCTGTTTTCTTCATTTTCATAATGAAGTACTTTACTGTGTACATATTCTTACATTTATCATAAGTCCACAGTCCATCGAAAGGACCAATCTCAAGGAACTCAGCTGATAAAACAATTTGATCCAAACAAGGAATAAAATCCTAATGTCCTAGAGATTTTATTTTCACAAATTTGTTAAATGCTGGATTACATTATGAAAATATTTTCAAGAAATCAAGAAAGTATATAGATCAGTGTTTCTTACAGGTAAAGTGCTAAAGTAAACTGCCTTTAATAGTTACAGATTTTTGTCTTTTGTGGAAAATTGCAAAGTAACAACACAGAAGATGCTTAATTTATACAAGCCTGTTCAAACAAATTTGTGGGGCTTTTTAAAGAATAAATTTTTGTGAAAGGATCTGGTTCTCTTATACTACATTTATCATATTATCCTTTCATAGCTAGGTGCCTTGTAATTTAAATCTAGATAAACTATGGCATTTTTAAAGGGGAAGTATTGTAATACAAAGAATTATGTCTTTTTAAGACTGTATTGCTCTAAATTTTATTTATAAAGCTCTGCTTAATTTAGAGTTTTGAAGAAATATTCACTCTTCAATTAAGAAATTTTCATAATGGAATGATTTAAATTGAAGTGATAAAGTGTATTATTAACATAAAATGTTTTTAAAAGAAGTACAAGTATAAAAACTGGAATATGGGAGATTAAATTATCAGACATTGTAGGTATGATTGAATTCTTAGAAACTAAAAAGGAACAGCTGAAAAACTCCTATAAAGTAAGAACATTCAGTAAGCTACTTTTGTATCAACAGGCTTTACATGTACAAGCAACAATCAGTAAAAGAAGATATATATTTTCAAGAATGCTCCTGAGAATCATAAAAACAAATGGAAAGGAATGCCATGTTCTGTGGGTAAAATGGCTGAATATCCTAAAATGTTAACATGATACAAATAAAATTTAGCATAGTCCAAATAAAATCACTGATAGGAAATTTTGAGGGAGAAGGTATCTAGACAAGGTGAATATGCAATTCATAAGGAAAACAAAACAAGCAAAAATTAACAGGAAAACTCTGAAAATGAAAGGTAATAGAGACAGCCCTATCATATGTTAAAATATATTATAAAGATATAATTACTGTCAAAATAACAATAACAGTTATGAAAAATTGAGATATATATCCTAGACAAATATAATTCCCCTAATAGATAAAGAATGCATGTAAATCACTAAGGAAAATATAAAAGTTGACAAAGGGCATACAAATATTTCATAAATTTTATGCTCAACTTCATTTATAATAAAAGAAACGAGACTTAAAAATACCCTAAAAAATAAACTACACTGAAATACCAGATTGCTGTTTTGTAAGATTGTAGATAAATAGTATTGTCTATGTCCTTTGTGGATGTATAAATTGGTACTATTTTGGGGGGAAATAGAATTAAACAACAGCCATCAAAGTTAAAGTTACATTTAGTCTTTGATCCAGCAATTTCACTTCTGAGAATAAATCCTAGACATGCAAAATTGACATATGTGCACCATTATTTTATTGCATCATTACTTGAACATTTAAAACTGAACATCTATCTAGACTTCTCTCAGGTCACAAAGCCAGGCACTGAGGCACAGAGCTCTATCCATCGAGAGTTGGGGGTAGCTTTTTTCTTAGGTTAGTACTTACTGATTTCCCAAAGGTGAAAATGTAAAGACTCTTGTGGAGCAAATGCTAGATTTTTTACAATGTTTTCAATCCATTACAGTTATCTTTCCCATAGATAATTGAATTGAATTTTACTTAAATCGTCTTTATCAATTTCTTCCAATGCATTTCTAACTTAGTTTTAATGAATAGAAACAACTCTTTCATTACTCATATTTCATCAGTTTTTGTAATAAATTATATAACTTAACTGTTACAGCAAATATATACATGTTTAGGAATACATAGAACAGATTTTGGCATCTGCTTAACTGGTAGGAGTAGATGTGCTGTGGCATGATGAAAAGTAGCCTGCCTGCTGCAAGCACTCACTGTGCCTAACATAGCAACTGGTATATTGAAGCTCATCTGAGAGCTCTGGTTAATCCAACAAGCTGGTTAACTGAAGGTCATTTAAGAGAGCTTCTACCCCATATTGATAAAAGTAAAGAGCAGCCCGTTATGTTCCAGAATAAATAACAATCATAGTAATCCTAATAAATCCTGATAAAAAAATGATTTGCTAGTTGTCTTCACATTTTTATGTTATAACTGTTTTGTCTTTATTTATGACTTCCATATGAGCCAGTATTCTCTCCAATATGTTTCAGGCCTTGGTCAAAGAGTTATAAAATGATGTCATGTGATAAGGCAAAAAATTAGCTTAAAAAATCCAGAAAAACAGGACTGCTTATAAAAGCTCAACTCATGGAACCCAGACCTTGGCAACTTCTATCCTGAATATTTCAGTCAGATCTAGAGGAAATATTGGACACAGAACATGAAGTTGTAATATTTAAACACTTATTTAAAAAGGGATTTTATATATTGACTTAAAATACCTATTTGATGTGCTGTGCAATCCTTAGAATTTCATCTTTAATATAAAATTAATGAAGGTAAGATTATTAACAGTCCCCAGGGACAGCTGGTCAGCACACAAAGAAACCCCACCCCATTTGGTTTGAAAATCTTGTCCCTCCACCCCTACCCACTATGCACTTCCCAGCCCCTGCAGCTGCCCACTGGCACCCTCCACACCCTCCCCAACTTCCTCCCTCCTTCCCCTCCCTGTCCCTAAAAGCAGCAGCGTCCCCACCCCCCTTACCACTGGCACTCTGCACTGCACCCAGGACTAGCCTTTTCTCCAAGGAGACAATAGGACTAGTGATTTCTCCAAGGAGACACGAAGATGAAATTTGCCTGGTTCTCCACCCATCTTTAAAACAGCCTAGATGGGACCCCTTTGCCTGCATTTTTCTTCCTTTCTCTCCCCCCTGTCTACACCAAACTTCCCTTCCCATTTTCTTTTTTACTTAGAGAA
>JAKSZT010040684.1:101144-114210 GCA_026826555.1 Tolypeutes matacus | reverse complement strand
TGACTAACTGTGCCCCATAACTCCATCTGCCTGGAAGCACAGCCTAATCTCTGTTACTTTCTTTGCACCTTCCAAAACCTTTTCACCGTCCACAGGTCCATTTATGCTCCTTCTGCATCTGTCATCACTTTTTTGAAATTTTACATTCTATTTGGGGACTGGATATTGAATTCTGAGCACAATATTTTATTGTATTTAACCAGTAATCTGTTGTTATAAAGGTAATTGAGTATTTAAATTTTACAATATTGAAATCCTAACATTTAAAAATAACTTCTCTTGTTCATATAGTATTTTCATTCTTGACTTCCTTTATTATTCCACATGTGTAATCATGAATGAGTTGGCACTCTATCTATGCTGGTATTAAGCAGCCCACATTGGAGAATTCATTAAGGGGGGTAGGCATAGATTGAGCACAGGGGCTCTCTAACCCAGGTGCACAGGACTGTTCAACAAGAGTGACACAGGTTAATAACCAAGGGGGGTTTTCAATTCTTATGTGCTGCTGTAATTAAAGCATGTGGTTTGAAAGATGGGAGCATTTAATGGCCTCATGGAAATAATGTTATCAAATACACTAAGGTATCTCCCTGGTTCTAATCAGATACTGGCCAGGTAATGAGGAGAATGACCCAACTCTAACAAATATTGTCTTTGTTGCCCTAGGTGATGACTTTGAATCCTTGGACCTGTGGCTGGCCAAAAGCATGGGGAATTTGCAGTGAGATGCTTTAAGAAGTGCCCTGGGTTATGTTACACTGGCAGGATTTTATAAAGATGGACAGTGGTTGGGAATTCTGCAGGCTTGGAAGATTTCAAGCACTATTCCCATGTATGTTGTATAATAATCCCATGTCTGAGTTTTACAGTCAGGTTCAGAATTTCAATATTGGGGCTATATGCTTGGGCACTGATCTTGGCTTTAAGTCATAGGAGCTAGCGATATTGTTGACATGTGTCTCTGTGCCTCTGCTTTCCATCTGAAATGTGTGTATAGTAAACAGACCCATCACATATGGCTGTGTTGAACATTTAGTGAGTTACTATATGTAAGTTGTGCAGTGGCCAGAGGGAATTATTTTCTTGGCAGGGTTGACAGTGATAATTTTCCTGTGTAAACTGGAACACTGGGTAGTATGAATAAAGAAAAGCACACACACATACACACACCCAGATTCAAAATTACATGGCATAGACTTATTCATTGATATCTCTCAATTCCAGTTCCTACTAATCCTTACCACCCACGGGAAACCCAGCTGCTTCCAGGGACTGCAGGACCATGCACAAAGTTCTTTCCCTCTACATCAGTTTCTGTCACCACACCCCCAATTCTCACTCCCATTTGGAATTGGGAATTACCCCTGTTCTCCCCATAAAAGTCATGAATAAAATATCTCCATATTCATCTAGATATTTATCCTTTTCTGTCCTCAGCAAATGACTGATTCCAGAATACATACCTTTTACTCTTGCTCTCGAGGCCATCTGGAATGAAGGAAAAGAATACACTGTGAAAATCAGATCATGGTATGCACTGTTTATACAGATCTTTTGCTCTCTTAGTTACTGTAGAAAACCAGGTGGGAAACTATGGTCAAGTCAAAGAACACAAAAGCAAAGTAGAGGACACCATTTGAAAAGGTGCAAACTTTCCTAGAGGTTATTTTTTTCTATTCCTTTTTGATAGACAATTACAAAATTATTAATCCAAGAAGGAAAATTGCCACTGAGGAAAAAGGCCTCTACCATAGAGTCCCCCATCTCATGCCACCAACATTGAAGGCTTCTGATACCAAGTATCTTTTGGTAAGAGAGTCTACCCATTCTTGCTACTTCCCAATTAGATAGTTCTTAAATTCTATAATCTACATGATCAGGCTTTCAAATCTGAACTTGATTGAAAAAGGAATAAATCAAGAAAGCAACATCTATTTCAAAAAATGAAAGGCAGCCTTACCTTGGTGTTAGATGGGTTCTCCACAACTGCCATGGCATTAGGAACTTCCTCCAATGGCTCAACTTGTGGAGCTGGGAAGAGAGAGTAACTGTCATTATATCAGAGATGGCTTTCATGAATTACTAAGGGAACATTGCTTGACCCATACAAGGTTCTTCTGTTTATGCATGTCGGTTACCAAACATGAATTGAGCTGTTGCTGGGCCATCCGCTACACAAACTTTATTTCTCATCTGTATACATTATTTTTTTCTCTGTGTGGGAAACTAAGTACTTGGTTATCTGTCAGTCTCTTTGAGCTCATTGACCTATTTTTCTGTCTATCACTTTGTCTTGAAAGACAGACTACTCATTGGATAGTGGAAAAATTTTTTTCTCTTTTCCCCATACTTATCACTTAAAGAGAGCAAAGGGTAGTGAAAGCATCAGGAGGTAACTTTGTAAAACGAAAATTTTGGATAACCCCAAGGATAAAAGGAAATGTGTATGTTGGTTCATAAATTGACATTTAGAAACTCAAGTTCTTATAAGTAGGTTTGGAAAACTAGTTATGTGAATGGAAGCAACAGACCCCAAATATCCTGAGTTACATATACACTTAGAGATGAATAGAAGTTGAAAAGCAAAAATTTTAACAGTCAGGTGGAGCCAGTGGCCACTGGACACTTTCTAGGCAGGGAGGGGATGTGCAGTTGAAATACGGGGGATTTTTCAGGATTTGGAGGTTGTCCTGAGTGCTGTTGTGGCAACGGATGTAGGCCATTTTACATCAGCACAGACCATTCAGAACTGTGTGGGAGAGAGTGTGGTCTACGATGTGAACTATGGTCTATGGTTGATGGCAAAGCCCCAGGATGTGTAAGTCCATTGAGGGTGATGGGCCACACTTGTGGGAGATGTTTGTGTGGGATGTGGTGGGAGGTGTGGGAGGTGGGGAACATGGGAATCCCAGTAGGTTCCGTGTAACATTTTAGGTAATCTAAGCACCTCTTAAAAAATATATATAAATAACATTTTTGTAACCAAATGCACATATATGCATATATATTTATATATCATTTTACAAATATTGGTATGTATTGTGAAAATTTTGATTTTTACCCACAATAAAAAATAAATTAATTAAAAAAAAAACATCTTTAGTACACGTCATCATAGGAAATGCCTCCCTTCTGATCCCTACCAACCCAGATTCAATCCATATTCTGCAATAAATATTTTACTACATCCCTGCTGAGTAAAAAATAGCATTAAAATAGATGTGGTCATGAGGAAGAGAGGGAAGGGTAAAGAACATTATAAGAAATACTAAATTTTTCTTAAGGCAACCAGCTTGATAGAAGGATCTAAAATATAAATTAAGGATTAAGAGAAAAGTATAAGTCACATCTAAAATTCTGTAGGACAAATTGGAGAGGAGAAACTAAAAGAGGTTAATATTTGGAAAAATTGCCTACCAATTTTAGGGGATTGAATTAATTAATTAAGTAGGTCATACCTCTCGAGCAGCAATTGAGATTTCCCATCTCTATAAACTGTAGAATATAAGCTGGGAGCTTTTCCAACTGCTACCAACTTCAAATCTCTCTGGGCACAGAGTGACAGTTAGAACCGTGAGCCACACGTGCATCATGAGATAACCATGGCAACTGATCATCACAGAATTTTCAAAGGAAATGTATTCTCCATATTGCAAGGTCCAACTGCTGCTGCATGGCCATTTTACTTTGCCACTAGCAATGAATGGCTGTGTCTATATCTCCACATCCTCTCCGATACTTTTTAGTTTCCATTTTTACGTAACAGTCATTCTATGGGTATGAAATGTCATTTAATTTTGGTTTTGAGTTGCATATCCATAATAGCTCATGAGGGTGAGCATGTTTTCATGTGCTTTTTGGCCATTTGTATATACTGTTTGGAGACTCAAATCTTTTCCCCATGTTTAACTGGGTTGTCTTTCATTGTATTGTTGAGTTTTAGGATTTCTTTATATATTCTAGATATTAAACCCTTATCAGATATATGGTTTCCAAGTATTTTCTCCCATGGATTAAGTTGTCTTTTCACTTTCATGATAAAATCATTTTAGGCACAAAAATTTTTAATTTTGATGAGGTCATAATTATCAATTTTTCTCTCATTGCCTGTGCTTTGGGTGTAAAGTCTAAGAAACCATTGCCCAACATGAAATGTTGAAGATCTTCTCTATGTTTTTTTTCTAGAAATCTTATCTTCCTAGTTCTTTTTGGTCTTTATACCTTTTCAGTTAATTTTTGTATATGATATGAGATTGGGGTCCTCTGTTGTTCTTTTACATATGGATATTCAGTTCTCCCAGCATCATTTATTGAAGAGACTGTTCTTTCCCCATTGAGAGGACTTGGCAGTCTTGCCAAAAATCAATTGACCAAAGTTGTGAGGGTCTATTTTTTGAACATTTCTGAGGGTTGATTCAATTTGATTGGTCTATATATCTAATCTTGTGCCAAGATCATGTTTTTTTTGACCACTGTAGCTTTGTATTAAGTTTTAAAGTCAAGACATGTGTGTCCTCCAAGTTTGTTTTTCATGATGGTTTTGGGTTTTGGGGACAGCATGTCTTTCCAAATAAATTTGTTGGCTGTCTTTTCCATTTCTGCAAACTTGATTTTCATTGGGATTGCATAGCATCTGTAATTCATTTTTGGTAGACTTGACATCTTGGCATATTTAGCCTTGTAATCCATGAGCAATGAATGCTGTTTCATTCTTTTTTAAATTCTTTTTGCATAATTTTGAAGTTTCCCATGCATAAGTCCTTTACATCTTCAGTTAAATTTATTCTGAGACATTTCATTATTTTAGTGGTAATTGGAAATGGACATTTTTCTTCATTTCTTCCTCAAATTGTACATAGATACTACTGATTTGCTCATGTTTGTCTCATAGAACATCACTTTGCTGGAATTGTTTATTAGCTCTAATAGCTTTGTTGTAGATTTTACGGGACTTTCTATATATAAGATCATGTCATTTGCAAATAGAAAAATTTTACGTCTTCCTTTCCACTTTGGATGTCTTTTATTTCTTTTTCTTGCCTACTTGCTCTGCCTACAATGTTCAGTACAATGTTGAATAACATTGGTGACATTGGGCATCCTTGTCTCATTCCAGATCTTAAAGGGAAAGCTTTCAGTCTTTCACCATTGAATAGGGTGTTTGCAGTTGATTTTTTTCATGTATGCCCTTTATCATGTTCAGGAAGTTTCCTTTTATTCTTATTTTTCTAAGTGATTTTATGAAGAAAGGATGCTGGGTTTTGTTACATGCCTTTTCCACATCAATTGAGGTGATCGTGGGTTTTTTTCCTTCATTTTGTTAATATGGTTTATTATATTGATTTTCTTCTGTTAAACCAGATTTGCATAATTTGGATACTCCCACTTGATCATGCTATATAATTATTTTACTATGATGCTGAATTCAATTTGCTAGTATTTTGTTGATGTTTTTGCATCTGTATACATAAAAGAAAATTTACCTTCTATTTTCTTTTCTTGAAGCATCTTTATCTGGCTCTGGTATTAGGGTAATGTTGGCCTCATAGAAAGAGTTAGGTAATGTTCTCTTCAACTCTTTGGAAGAGTTTGGTCATGATAGGTATTAATTCTTCTTGAAAAGTTTTGTAGAATTCACTTGTGAAGCCATCTGAGTCCTGGTGTTTTCTCTTTTGGGAATTCTTTGTTTTCTTTTGTTTTTCTTTATTAGGGAAGTCTCAGGTTTTAGAAAAATCATGCACAAAATACAGGATTCCCATAAACCACCCCACTACCTATACTTTGCATTGGTGTGGGAAATTTATTACACTTGATGATTACACATTTTTATAATTGTACTGTTAATTATAGTCCATGGTTTAATTTAGGGTTCATTGTGTTGTATAGTTCCATGGATTTTTAAAAAATCTTTTAGTCTTTCACCATATTTGCAGAATTAACATTTCACCCTTTTAATCACATTGAGACATATATTTCTGAGCTGTTAATTAAATCCACCATGTTGTGCTAACATCACCACCATCCATTACCAAAGCATTTTCATCATTTCAAATAGGAACACTGTACATTTTAAGCCTGAAATTCCTATCCTTATCCCCACCTCAGTCCCTGGAACCTATGTGCTAGTATCTGTCTCTTTGAGTTGGCTTATACCAGTTAAATCAGTGAGATCATGAAATATTTATCCTTTTGTGCCTGGCTTATTTCACTCAACACAGTTTCTTCAAGCACTCTGGAGACAACCAAGCCCTATGATCAGGACAGATAGCTCCAGAGTTTGGTGCTTTGCCAGTGGGCCCTACTTTGGAGTTTGTGCTCCTGAGAGTGACAGAGTTGGATTCAGTTATGTCTTCCCTACACATGGCAAATCTGTTCATTCTATTTAAACCTATACTTGGTGCTGGAGTTTGTAGGTGGAGAATGAAATCTTTGGGCATTCCATGTGTCAGCTGGGACTTGAGCCTCAGCAGAGTTGCAACACTTACTCTCCAGGTCATTGAACTCACCCAGGACAACTAACTAGGAGGTGAGGATTGACAACCACCATACCAAAGAAATGAGAGAACTTAGAACTGCAAGCAAGAGAGTCCCATTCATTGGCTGTATGGGATTGAAGTCCCCTCTCTCTTAAAGGTGGAGTGGACATCACCATCCCAGAATCCTCAGGATTGGGGAAAGAACTATGGACTAGAGTGGACTTACTGGTATTCTACTGTAGACTTATGGTGATTCTAGCAATGGAAGAAATTATGACATTGATGTGGAGGATGTGGCCACTGGAGGCTCTGGGGGCAGGGAGAGGGAAAAACAGGTATAATACGAGGGCTTTTTCCATACTTGGGAACCATCCTGAATGACTTGCAATGACAGATATAGGCCATTTTATATCTTCCCATAACCTGCAAAATTGTGTGGAAGAGAGTATAAACTACAATGTGAACTAGATCCATGCTCAGTGGCAAAGCCCCAGGATGCATTTATTAATTGCAATGAATGCACCACACTAATGAAAGATGTTTATGTGGGAGGGTGTGGGGAGTAAGGCATGTGGGAATCCTTGTATTTTGTGTATATCATTTATGCAATTGATGTATCATTTAAAAAAAAATTTATAAAACAGGCTGAGGGTCAGGGCCTGGTGAGCAGGCTCCGGCAATGGCGCAGGTCTGGTTCCCCAATGGGCTGTGAGCTGGTGTCTCCCCCGAGGTGGCCAGCTGGCCCTGGGCACTTCTGGCATCTGCCACCATGTGGTGCCACAGGGCTGGGAGCCCCTGGAGTGGCCTGGGGCAGTGTGGGAATAGGTTGGTGTGGCTGGTAGGCCAGACGAGTCTAGCCTGGTGCTGCTCCCATCCGGCGTTGGTATTGGGTGGCCGGCACCCACTACCTCAGTTTCCCCTCCTGTGCCCATCTCTGAGATTCTCCCAGTGTTGTGTCAGTTTTGTTCATTCCCTAAATATTTAAGGAGCACTTCTTGTGTCTGGGTGCCAGGGACACAGCAGGGACACTGAGGGACCTAATCCCCTCACCCAGGAATGGGACATTCTCCCAAAGCGCTGGACAATGATGGGGAGCAGTTGTCATCCCATCCTGGAGAAGAGAGTGAAGCCATTTGGGTTTCATTTGGGGTGATGGTGACATGAATGAAATAAATGCCACTAAATGGGTAAAATGGGAACTTTTGTGTGATATATATGTTACCACAATAAAATTTCTAAACACAAAACAACCAAAGCCTAGAAGATAAAGTGATTATTTCTCAGGGGATGATTTTTACCAGCCTCTCCCTTGGTCTGGCCTGGCAGTGAGGATTCCTGTTTGTCTTAAGTGTGCAGAGCCAGACAGGCTTTCCCACAGACAGACCCCCAGTGCAGCCTCCGCTCAGCCTCCAGCCAAATGGGGCCACCCAGTGCACTGCCACATGGCTTTGCTCTGCACTCCAGAATCTTCCAACAACTCATGCTTCATCTGGGTGCTCATTGTCCGAAGTGCTAACAGGCATCAAAGTCCCCTCCCTCAGAAAACCCAAGATATCTCTAAGCTTCCTGTGGAGAGGGCCAGGACCTAGATCTGCCCCACCCCCATCCCCACTCTGAGAAACCAAGCATCTAGCTCCCCATGCACATGCAACACAAGATGCCTTCCTGGTATGGAAAGACAGTTGAAGGCCATGGTCAAAGGAAGGTGGCCCAAAGGAGATGCCAGCTCAAGGTCACAAACACGGGGCCAAAGGGAACTTTTGAAAGCCAGATTGGCTCTCTCTCTCCTCAAGGCAACCAGACTCGCCCTCATGTTTTGGTGAGTGCCCCCCAGCTGGGCTGGGGGCTTTTTTGAGTGGATTATTCCAATCCCAGATTGATACCTAGCAGAGGCCATCATTGTGTCTGAGTCTGACATACTTACTGTAAATGAAAGTGCCCCTTGTTATCTAAAATTGAAATCTAACTGGGCATCTTGGGTTTTTCTCTCTCTTTTTAATATATTCCCCTCCCCCTGAGATGGCTCCCTTGTCTGTGTGCTCATTGTCTCTGCTCACTGTTTGTGCACATCTGCTCATCTTTAGGAGGCACCAGGAACCAAACCTGGGACCTCCCATGTGGGAGGTGGGTGCCCAACTGCTTGAGCCACATCCGCTCCCTTCTCTTTTTTTTAAGGACATACTGGGGATTGAACCCAGGACCTCATACATGGGAAGCAGGCACTGAACCACTGAGTAATATCCACTCCCCTCTCTCTCTTTTTGTAAACTTTTTATTTTGAAATAATTTCAAACTTGTAGGACAGTTGCAAAAATAATATAAAACTCATACAGAGAACTCCAACCCCCTCCCCAGATACCCAGACCCACCAGTTTTAACATTTTGCCACATTTGCTGTATCATTCTGTCATCTATTGTATTTTCTAAACTTTTGAGGGTAGATCATGCTTCTTGAACACTTCATACTTCCATGTCCATTTCCTGAGAACAAGATATTCACTTATGTAAACACCTTAATGCAGTTTTTTTTCTTTTTAAAGAAGGCTTAGATTACATAAATGACACATCAAAAATATAGGAGGAAAGTGCAGTTTTCAAGTTCAAGAAATTTAAACGAGATAAAGCTGATAGTCTATATTCCAATTTTTTCCATGTATCCCAGTGTCGGAGTTTGATGTAATTATGAATCCCAAAAATATAATTGAATCATGCTTGTAAACTGATCTGTTAATCTGGGCATGATTAGGTTAGGATTAGGGCATTGAGCCCCACCCCTTGGCGGGTGGGGAATTGAATATAAAAGGCAAGGCAAAGGACAGTTGAAGCAGTTTTTTGAGAAACAGTTTTGATATTTGGAAAGAAGGCCCCAGGAGAAGAGAAGCAAGCCATTTGCCTGATCGTCTGCCGCTGACCTCGTGGAGGAAACAGGAGTAAGCCCAGAGAGAAATGCAACCCGGGGAAGAGCGGAACCCCAGAAGCCTGAACCCTGGCAAACGCCGGCAGCTGTCTTGCTCTAACACGTGGCAATGGACTGTGGTGAGAGAAGAAACTTAAAGCTTTATGGCCTGGTATCTGTGGACTTCTACCCCAAATAAATACCCTTTGTAAAGACCAACTGATTTTTGGTATTTCACATTAGCACCCCTTTGGCTGACTAATACACCCAGTAATGTCCTTTTGAGGCTTTTCTCCTCTTTTGTTAGATCCCATTCAGAATCACAAATTGCATTTAATTGTCACTGTCACTTCAGTTGCTGTTTTTTTCCCAATTACAGAAATATGTAAACAACATAAACTTTCCTATGTCGACTGCTCTGGAGCATAACATTCCAGGGGGGTTACTCACACACAGTGCTGTGCTTCCCTCTTTACCAGAACTTTCCCATCACCCCAAACAGAAACCCAACACCCATTAAGCAATAACCCCTCACTTTCCCTCCCCCAGGCCCTGGTAGTCTCTAATCTACTTTCTTTCGCTAGGGATTTGCCTAGTTTAGCTATTTCATATAAGTGGGATCAGACAATATTTGTCCTCTTGAGTCTGGCTTATTACACTCAACATGATGTCTTTAAGACTCACCCATGCAGTAGCATGTGCCAGATCTTCACTTCTTATGGCTGAGTAATACTCCATTGTACACACAGTGTACCTTTTATTTATCCATTCAATTGTCTAGGGACACTTGGGTTGCTTCCACCTTCTGGCTACTGTGAGCATTTGTATGCAAGTATCTGTTTAGAGTCCCTGCTTTCAATTCTTTTTGGCATAGATACCTAGGAGTGGAATTGCTGGGTCTCAGGGTACCTCTCTGCTCAACTTCTTGAGGAACCACCAAATTGTTTCCCACAATGTCTGCCCCATTCTACATTCCCACCAGCAATTCATTAAAAACCCTTTGAATAAGCAACATAAGAATGAAATCAGAGGCTGGATCCCAGGACATGGCACTGGCTGTTCCCCTCCTCTGGAATGAGTGAACACCTGAAAGGCTACTCCCCAAAACATCAATAAAATCCAATCTGGGTATGATTTTCTTGGCTTCCTGGCTCTGATTGCTGCTGCCTGCCAGTGTCAGCCTGTGTCACAGTGGGCCCCAAGGAGCTGTTGGGGGTTCTGGGCCAAGGTCTGCATGTGTGGAAGCTGCTGCTGCCACCTGCCCATCCAGTCGCTTGTTCTTTCTCCTGGCCGCCATCATGCTGGCACTCATCTCACGTCTGCTGGACTGGTTCTGCTCACTGTTCTGGAAAGAAGAGATGGAGCTGAGTCTGGTAGGACTTCAGTACTCAGGGAAGACCACCTTCATCAATGTCATCACCTGAGGTCAATTTAGTGAAGATATGATGCCCACAGTGGGCTTCAACATGAGAAAAGTTACTAAAGGTAGTGTCACAATAAAGATATGGGACATAGGAGGGCAACCTTGAGTCCAGAGCAGGTGTGAATGGTACTGCAGAGGAGTCAATGCTATAATTTACATGATAGATGCTGCAGATCATGAAAAGATAGAAGACTCTTGAAATAATCTTCTAGATAAACCACAGTTACAAGGAATTCCAGTGCTAGTACTTAGAAACAAGAGAGATCTTCCTAATGCCTGGGATGAGAAACAGCTAATTGAAAAAGTGAATCTCTGCTATTCAGGATATAGAAATTTGCTGCTATTCAATTTCCTGCAAAGAAAAGGATAATACAGATATCACACTTTAGTAGCTAATTCAACATTCAAAATCTAGAAGAAACTGAAGAATCTCCTGAAATCTTCCACTCCTTGTCTATAATCCTAAAGTTATTGTCCATTCCTCTGAAGTACTTCCCAGAATACAATCCTTTCTAAACCTAAGAAATTGCCTTTTTCAGAGTTTATTTCTCATGTGCACTGCTGAAGATGTGTATCCCTAATCCTTCATAAAGAACCAGCCAGAGTTGTCATGATGAAGTCAGCACACACATAAAAAGGCTTCTTGCACATACTTGTCTTAAACAGTGTGTGGAACTTTTTTAAAAACCACATTTTGACCATCTTAAATCAAGAAAATTGCATGTTTCTGTTCTGGCCTTTCAGGGCCAGATTTTTATATTGATTTTCAGTAAAAGTCTGTGATATTTAATTATAGAGTCCAGTAGATTAATACTGATACTGACTTAAGACAGCATGAAGTTTCTAGTGCCACACACAGTATTTAGAAACCTTTAAGCCTGACTCAGGTGGGATATAAACATAGTATTTATTTATCTCACAAATGCATGTGAAATGTATAATTACACCTTAGGAATTAAAAAAAAAAAAAAAAGTCTGCAAAGTGGGAGCGGAGGCACCAGATCAATGTTCTTATTAGTACTTTACACTGGTGATATCTTACCTGATTGTTAAAAGCACTTTATGAGATTTCTTCATCAGAAGATTGCAGTTGGGGATGTGGGAGGAACAAAGGCATGCTGTTTTGTATCTGTCCAGATCATTACTTCTGTCTTTTATTTCTTTTCACAGTTTGTAACATTTTTTAAGGGGTTGGGAATTGAAAATTTTCTCAAAAGCTTTCATGAATTTAGAGCATTCCAGCCTGTTAAGAATGTCACTTCGTTCAAACACCTATTTGTTGTTTCTGTCTCCAGTCATTAAATCAGTGCTCAAAAAAATTCAATATGCCAACCCAACCCAACCTATTTTTTTTTTTTATATATATATTTTTATTACAGAAGTTGTGAACTTACAAATAATCATGCACATGTGCAGGGGTGCACCTGTTCGGGGAGATGCGCCTCAAACTGGAAGTGTGTGGGGTGAAACCTGCCCTGCAACCCGGGCAGCCAGGGGCAAAGTGGGCAGCTTCAGTGTGTGGCCAGCGGCGGTGAGGCCAGCAGAGGCTCGGAGCTTGGCACTCGCCTCTCCCTGCATCAGCGCTCAAGGGCATCCCTGCCGCCTCAGTTGGTCTCTCTGTGCCACACCCTGTCCTGCCCTGTCGTCTGTCACAGCCACCGCAGCTGTGGGTGCCACCTGAGGAGCCACTGCCATCCCCCAATCCTGAGGAGTCTGGGATGGTGATGTCCACTCCACCTCCAGGTGAGAGGGGGCTTATATCCCATGGATAAGATGGATGGGATTATCCTGTCTGCAGCTGTAGACTCTCTCCATTCCATGAGATGGCTGTTGTCCATCATCATCTCCTTGCCAGGTGACTTGGGTGAGTCCATTGAGCTGTAGAGTAGAAGTTGCAGCTCCACTGAGATTCCAGGCACAGCTGGCACATGGGCAGGCCAAAGCCTTCAGTATCTAGAAGTACACCTACAAACTCCAGCACCACATATAGGTTTGAATAGAAGGGACTGATGGACCATGTGCAGGGAGGACTTATTTGAGTCCAACTCTGTCACTCTCAGGAGCACAGATTCCAAAGTATAGCCCACTGATAAGGCATCAATCTCTGGAGCACTTCCCCCTTATATAGGATCTCGGTGTCTCCGGAGACCTCAGGACCCCCTCAGTATGGGGTGATATCCACTTTGATGATCTATGAGATCCTACTGAGTTGTGCTTAAGCATTACCTCTGGGATGACCTCCTGAGTCTCTTTGAAGTCTCTTAGCCA
>JAKSZT010040684.1:34393-44435 GCA_026826555.1 Tolypeutes matacus | reverse complement strand
ATATTCCTGCAAGTCCAATCATCTGTTCATTTGAAGGAGGAATTACTGTGGAGGAGCTTACATCTGAGTTCAGGATGTGAAATGTAGTAACTTTAATTATGGGGTGGGTTCCCTTGTATCCACTGCCCTCAATGACCCTCAGAAGGAGATTGGGGTAAGTGAATGCATCGGGGCTGGTCTGCAGGCTTAAGTGGTAAGGAGGAAAAAACACTGTTTTAAAACCCAGGGTCAGAGATTGATGCCTTATCTGTGGGCTTTAATTTGGAATCTCTGCTCCTGAGAGTGACAGAGTTGGACTCAAATAAGTCCTCCCTGCACATGGTCCATCAGTCCCTTCTATTCAAACCTATATGTGATGCTGGAGTTTGTAGGTGTACTTCCAGAGACTGGAGCATTTGGCCCACCCATGTGCCAGCTGTGCCTGGAATCTTGATGGAGCTGCATCTCCTACTCTACAGCTCAATGGACTCACTCAACTCACCTGGTGAGGAGACAATGATGGACAACGGCCATCCCAGGAAATGGAGAGATCCTGCAGCTGCAGGCGGGATAATCCCATCCATCCTATCCATGGGATATGGGCCCCATCTCACTTGGAGGTGGAGTGGACATCAGCATCCCAAACTCCTCAGGATTGGGGGAAGAGCTATGGACTATAGTGGACTTACTGGTATTCTGTTTTAGACATATTGTGATTCAAGCAATGGAAGAAATTACAACAATGAGGTGGCGCCAGTGGCCACTGGACCCTTTCGGGGCAGGGAAGGGAAAAACAGTTGTAATACAGGGGCTTTTTCAGGACTTGGGAATTATCCTGAGTGACATTACAATGACAGATATAGGCCATTTTACATCAGCATATAACATACGGAACTGTGTGGGAGAGAGTGTGATCTACATTTTGAACTATGGAAAGCCCCAGGATGTGTATATCCATTGCAGGTGATGTGCCACACTAATGAAAGATGTTTATGTGGGAGGTTATGGGAGGTGTGGGAGGTGGGTAACATGGGAATCCCTGTAATTTTTGTGTAACATTTATGTAACCTAAGCATCTTTAAAAATATATATTAAATTGCTGAGAGATATTAAAGAAGCCCTAAGTAAATGGAAAAATATACCATGTTTCTGGATCAGAAGACTCAAAGTCATTAAGATGTCAGTAATTTCCAAATTGATCAACAGATTTAACACAATCCCAAACCAAATCCAAACAAGCTTTTTTGTAGAAATTGACAGAGTGATTCTAAAATATATGTAGTAAGGCAAATGCTGTAGAATGGCCAATAAAATCTTGAAAAAGAAAAAAAATATATATATATATATATTAAAAAAAAAGACAACCCAGGGTCAATCCTAAGATATGGGATTTCAGGAGGTCAATGGGAGCCACAGGCTGGGTTTGGGAAAAATACCCTGTAGCAGTCTCCCATGCAGCTGAAGCAGGCCTATGGCAGAGAGGGACAGTCTCAAGCATTTTGGAAAAGCACCTCAAGTAGAATCAACCAATATGTTGTTTGGGGCCATAGGGAATAATGATACTGGTATAATTTGAGTTAGAGATACAATAAAGTAGTTTATGAAAATGATAAGCATGGCAATGTGTAAAGTAATATCATTTGACAAGAGCTTAATTATAAGGAATAAAACTGGTTATAAAAGATTTATAAAAACAAGGGAAATGAAAAGTGATACTACAAAATCCTTCCCATAAAAGAAGGAAGGCAAATTTGATAAGTATGTTCAACCACTATATACATTTATACAAGATAATAGGGAAGGAAATTGTTGTTCCATTAACACCTTTAGTTCTTAACCATACAACTATTTTAGCTTCTGAGTTTGAGTACTGTCCTATCAAACATTTTTGTGTTCTGCCTCAACATCTACCTTCTACTTTGAGTCACTAGGCTCAACACTGACTTTTGGCTCAGTTACTAAGCAGCTTCCCAGCCCTGGGTCATGAACTCTCTCAGAGCCAAAAGCCTGCATCTGCAGCCACCACCCACCCCAAACACACATACAGCTATCCCCGAATGATAAGCTAACCAGTCCCCCAGCCATTCACTTTTTTAAACTTTAAAATGCTTTTAATATGTACAAATAATAAACTAGTTTTAGAACATTTTTAGGTTTACCAAAAAAAGGAAAGTACAGTGTTCCCATATATTTGCCCTATACAAAGAGTTTCCCCTATTTTTTTTTCTAACAATCCTTTATTCTCAACTACTCACGACTGACATCTATTTCTTTTTTTTTTTCCTATTTTTAATTAAAAAAAAAAAAAAACACTGACTTTTTAATTCATATTTGCTAACCAATCCTTGACTCCCTCAGAAAATTCACCAACTTCCAGCTATGGGCCACAGTAAAGGCTCAAGCCCACGGGACATTCTCACTCTGCCTGTGTGTTCCCCATCTGCTTGTTGAGCAACCAGAGTCAATCCTGTAAACATTATGGACCCCTCATGGCAACCCGTTCTCTTGGACCTGTGAGTAACAAATTATCATTGATCTTGCATTGTGATCTCAGTTTCTGATTGTGTCATAAATCATCTCCACCAGGACTCAAAATTAAAATCCAGCTGGACTATTTTAAAACAGTTACCCTCCTCTACACAGTTTTTTTCTACATGTAAGAGAGCTAAACTCTTTTCTCTAGCAGATGAGTCTAAATTCTTTTTAAAAATTTTTAACTTTATTTTTAAAGAAGTTTTAGACTGCAGATAAGTTACATAAAAAATAAAGGGGATTCCCACATACCCTACCCCCTACTCCCTCACACATTCCCTATTAATAACAGCCTACATTAGTGTCCTACATTTGTTACAATTGAAGAACACATATTGAAGCATTGCTACTAACCATGGCAGTAGTTTACATTATGGTTTACACTTTGCACTGTACAATTTTACAGGTTTTGACAAAATGTATAATGGCCTGTATCCATCATTGCAATGTCATGCTAAACAATTCCATTGCTCTAAAAAGTTCTATGTGCCTCTGATTTTTCTCTCCTCCTCTGCTCAGAAACTATGGTAACTACTATCTTCATATCAGTATTCCAAGTTCTTCCATTACTACAATAATAATAAGTCTACTTTGGTTCATGGTTGCATTCCTTCAATCTTGATGATTTGGGGATGGTGATACCCAATTTCCTTCAGATTGAGAGGGGACTTAGATCTTCTGGGGTGGATTCAAGGAACTGCTTTGCTTGCAATTGTAGATAACTCTTTTTTGGGGGGATGGGGGTTGTCCATTATCATCATGTTGTTAGTTGTCTTGGATGAGTGCGATGAACTGGAGAATAGGTGTTGTCTGCTACTCTGCTGTGATTCAGGGATCAACCAGCATATAAACAAAATGAAGATTTAACTACCAGGGACATACACTTAAAGGGTATAGTGCTAATTATAGATTCAAATAAAAGAGGTAGAAGAATCATGTGTAGGGAAATTTTAAATGAGTTTAACTCTGTGACATTGGAGAAATAGATTATCATATATTCCAAGGTAAGGCCCATGATTGGGGTGCTGATTTCATGGGGTTGCATGCCTCACCTATAGTGTCCAGATATCTCTAGAGCCCTCATGACCACCCTTGTTTGATGGTTTGTTTACTGTGGTAGTTAGTGAGATCTGCCTGAGAAATGTGTTCTTTGGAATGACCTCCCAACTCACTTTGAATCTCTTAGCAATAAATATTCTTTTGTATTTTTTTCACCCTGTTATTCAAGGTCTTTTTCCAAATGCACCACTGGCTGCTGCTTGGTCATAATCCCTGGGTGCCAGTGAGGGTCATCCCTGGAAATCATGTGTCACAATGGGAGCTAGATAGTGAGTTATTTGCTGAGTTTGGCTTAGATGAAGGCCACATGTCAGTAAAAAGAAAGGTTTTCAGGAGGTAAATTTTAGGCTATAGATAATATTCAGCTAAGTTTCCATTTTTACAAGAATAAGGTTCATAAGTACAAGCATTCATATCAAGAGCTTGGTGTATTGATGTTTTCTTTTATTAGGCACTCCCTACAGACTCAAGAGATTCTTACCCCTCTATTTGAGAATGTAGCAGGATTCCTGAAGATGGGAATTTCATATTGTGTTTGTTATTCTGTGGGTCTCCACTCTATGACCACATGAACACATTCATATTCCATAGAGGCATGCCCCAGGTGGACCCTTCCCCACATATTTCCCCACCACTGACACCATGCACTAGTGTCCCTCCCCTGCCTAGTTGACAAAAGAACACTCCAATTGTATTCCCAACCATACTCCTCTACCTCCCCAGAGTTCACTTGTTCCTTCCTCAGTCCCTGCCCCAGCTCTATAGATAACTCAACCCAACCCCAACCCCCATTCACACTTACTCTACAGCATCATTGACTTCATTCACATCACTGTACCACCATCACCCCAGTCTACTGCCAAACCTCCCCCTTCACTTTATCATAGATTTTCTCCAGATTGAGCATCTCTTACCACACTCTACTCCATTTCTATCTCCTTGGTAACCTATATTCCAGTCTCAACCACTATGAGTCTGCTCAATACCCTTAGTTCATATCAGTGAGACCATACAATATTTGTATTTTAGTGATTGACTTACTTCGTTCACTATAAGGTCTTTGAGAATTATCCATGTTATTGCATGTGTCAATACTTTATTCTTTCTTACAGCTGACTAATTCTCCATTGTATGTATATACCACATATTGTTTATCCATTCATCCATCGATGGACACTCGGGTTGCTTCCAACTTTTGCGAATTGTGAATAATGCCTTAACCAAAATCAGTGTGTATGTATCTATTTATGTCCCTGCTTTTAGATTCTTCTGGGTATATTCTTAGCAGTGGGATTGCCAGATCATATGGCAATTCTATACTTAACTTCCTGAGGAACCACCAAACCATCCTCCACAGTGGCTGTACCATTCTGCATTCCCACCAGGAGTGGATTAGTGTCTCTATTCCTTAACATCCTCTCTAACACTTGTAATTTCCTGTTTATTTTACTAGCAGCCAGTCTAATAGGTGTAAGATGATATCTCATTTTAGTTTTGATTTGCATTCCCCTATTAAATAGGGAGGTTGAACATCTTTTCAAGTGCCTTATAGCCATTAGTATTTCTGCTGTGGAAAATTTTCTATTCAAATATCATTCCCATTTTTAAAAAGGTTTGTTTGTCTTTTTTTCCCAAGGTATAAGATTTCTTTATATATGCTGGATGTTAAGTCCTAATCAGATAGGTGTTTCCCACATATTTTCTCCCATTGACTACACTGTTTCTTCACTTTCGCATCAAAATGCAACATTTTCTTTTAAATGTTCTGTACAACATTATACTGCAGAGGGTGCAATTGCTTTGATGAACACATTGTTTTTGAGTAATGTCATGTTTTTGTATAGATGATTCAGAACTTAAATCAATGACTCCATTTCATAAAATTATTTGTATTCTGGAAGCGCAATGACAACCATTTTCCAAAATCTTCAGTTTTAACAAATGGTATTAAAAAAATTAAATCTAGATGCTTTCACATTATTTTGTATGAGTATCAAGTAATGTGTAAAAATTAATGTAAAATCTTGAGTTAGTCAAAACTAGTTTCTTTAAACTTGAGAGCCAATTTCTTCCTTCCCTCTTTAAACATGGCCAAGAAATCTTTTCTGTCATTTTTCGCTAATAATTCTTGTCAAAATGAAGATCACTGAAACAAAATATGCACTGTGGAAGGAAGATAGTACCAAAAATGTTATACTGAGCTTAAGTCTTAAGATACATGCACTTCCTATTGGATATGTGACTGTCAAAGTTTTATCTTCAGTCTTTTCATGGCCTGCAGCATAGCAAGTAGTTTTCTGCTTAAAGACCTTAAGACTCAATTGCAGCAATTCATTGTGTACCATTGGAGCATTTGTGCAAGCTTGTTTTAACAGTGCCCTTCTCATTTTTAACAACCTGTTTAAAGATTGCACAATCCCCTCTTAAGTTCAAATTCTTTATATCATGGTCCAAGAATACTAAGAAGACTTTTTATTCTCAATTTTATTTACCTCTATTCTAATATTCAGTATTTCCTTCCTTCTGCTCACTTTTGGTTTACTTTATTTTTCTTTTTTACATCCAGCAGTGGTAAAATTATGGATCTGATTTCTTTTTGATGTTTGAATTTTGAGCTATAAATTCCCCTCTCAGCACTACCTTTCTTCATCCCATGAGTTTTGGTATGATGCATTTTCATTTACCTCAAGATATTTTCTAATTGTGTTTGTACATTCTTCTTTCACCAATTGGTTGTTTAAGAGAATGTTGTTTTATTTCCACATAGTTGTGAATTTCCAATTTACTATATGTTATTGATTTGTTGTTTCATTACATTATGGCCAAGAAGATATTTTGTATGGTCTCAATATTTTTATATTTATTGAGTCTGCATGTTACTTAATATTTGGTCTATAATAGAGAATGATTTATGTTCTCTAGAGAAAACTGTGTATTCTGTTGCTGTTGGGTATAGTGTTCTCTCTATATATATCTAGTAGGTGTAATTGCTGTATAGTATCATTCAGTCTTCTATTTACTTATTGATCCTCTCTTCAGATGTTCCCTATCCCTTATTCCATGTGGTATATTAAAGTCTCCTACTATTAATGTAAAAATATCTGTTTCTCCCTTCAAATCTGTCAATATTTGCTTCATATATTTTAGGACTATGCCATTCATACATAAATATTTATAATTGTTATTATCTTCCTCTTGAAAGGTAGCTTTTATCAGTATATAGTGAACTTCTTTATCCCTGCATGGAGTTTTTTTGGCTGAAGGTTTTTTTATTTCTGATATTAAGACAGCTACTCAATATCTCTTTAAGTGACTATTTTCATGGTCTGTTTTTACCATATTTTCACTATCAAATTATTTATGTCTTTGAAATTATGGTGTGTCTCTTGATAAAAGCATATATTTGGATCATAATTTTTATCCATTTTGTCAGTCTATACCTTTTGATTGGATAGTTTAATTCATTTACATTTAAAATAACAACTGATAACACATGATTTTCCTCTTCCCTTTTAGTATTGGGTCTTCATATGTCTTACACCCTTTTGCCCTTCAAGTTTTCCATAATGCCTACTTTCATGTGTGCATGGATATTTCTCTACTGTAACATTCTGTGTGTGTTCTAATTTCCTTCTGTAGCCAATTTTCAGGTACTTTGTGGATACAGTGGGACTTGAATTTACCATCTTCAATCTGTAACAATTACATTTGATTTGTTACCATCTTTGTTTCCCACATTTTTTTGACTTTTATATAAATTATATTTTATACATTTTATGTCAAAAACTAAAGGTTTATTATTAGTTTTATGCTTTTGCATTTTTAAAAATTTAAGAAGTAAAAAAATGGCATTACTTGACAATATATTTAAAGCAATAGTATTGGTCTTATTAAATACACATGTGGGTACCTTTACCAGAGGTCTTTATTTCTTTATGTGGCCTCAGTCCACTCTCTAGTATTCTTTCCTTTCTCTCTTCAGCTTTTGTTAATCTGGAAATATCTTAAACTCTCCCTCATTTTTGAAAGGCAGCCTTACTAGATATAAAATTCTTATTTGTCAATCATTTTCTTTAAGCAATTTAAATATTCTGTTCCTCTATCTTCCTGTCTCCACTTTTTTTCAAGGTGAGATATTGGCCTTGATCTTATTGGGTCTCCTTTTTAGATACACACTTTTTTCTTTGCAGCTTCCAGAGTTTTCTAATTTTCCTGGTATTTGACAGCTTGACTACTATGTATCTGGGCATGGTTCCCTTTGAGTATATTCTGTTTGGAGTTTTTCAGTCGTCTTGAAAGAAGATCTTCTATTTTATCATTAAATTTTGGAAGTTTTCTGCCATTATTTTATGGAATATCCCTTTTGCCCATTTATTCCTTTCTTCTTCTTCTGGGACTCCCATAATACATATATTTATATGCATGAACATTTTTTAGATTCTGTTTCCTATTTTAAAGACTTATTTTTTCATGCCCCTCAGCCCAGATCATTTAAGTGTTCATGTCTTTGAGTTTACTGAAACATTTTCTGTCAACTCCAATCTATGGTTGAAATTCTCTAGCTAATGTTCTGTTTCAATTGTAATCTTCATCCCCTGTTTTCCTGTTGAATCCTTTTTAAAGTTTCTGTTTCTTTATAGAGATTTTATTGTTCATCATTTTCTTGATATTTTTAAGTTTTTTCTCTGTATATCATTGTAGAGTTGATTTGCATTTCCCTAATAGCTAGTGATGTTGAGCATCCTTCACGTGCCTTTTAAGCATTTGTATTTCTTCTTTGGAAAAGTGTCTTTTCAAATCATTTGCCTATTTTTTATTTTACTTTATATTTTTAATATATTTTTTTAAAAGATACTTAGATTACATAAATGTTACACAAAAAACATAGGGATTCCCGTTTGCCCCACTTCCCACACCTCCCACACCCTCCCACATAAACAACATCCTTCATTAGTGTGGCACATTCATTGCAATTGATAAATGCATCCTGGGGCATTGCCACTGAGCATGGACCATAGTTCACATTGTAGTTTACACTCTCTCCCACACAATTTTTTAGGTTATGGGAAGATATAAAATGGCCTATATCTGTCATTGAAATGTCATTCAGGATGATTCCCAAGTCCCAAAGAGACCCCCATGTTACACCTGTTTTTCCCTCTCCCTCCCCCCAGAGTCTCCAGTGGCCACAGCCTCCACCTCAGTGATGTAACTTCTTTCATTGCTAGAATCACCATAAGTTTATAGTAGAATACCAGTAAGTCCACTCTAGTCCATAGTTCATTCCCCAGTCCTGAGGATTCTGGGATGGTGATGTCTACTCCACCTCTAATTGAGAGGGTGCTTCAGTCCAATACAGCTGATGGATGGGACTCTCTTGCTTGCAGTCATAGACTCTCTCATTGCCTTGCTATGGTGGTTGTCAATCCTCACCTCCAAGTTATTGTCCTGGGTGAGTCCAATGAACTGGAGAGTAGGTGTTACAACTCCTGCTGAGGCTCCAGGCCCAGCTGGCACATGAATAGCCCAAAGATTCCAGTCTCTTGGATGTACACCTACAAACTCCAGCACCAAGTATAGGTTTAAATAGAAGGGACAGGTGAGCCATGTATAGGGAAGCCATAACTGAGTCCAACTCTGTCATTCCCAGAAGGATTAACTCCAAAGTAGGGCCCACTTGCCCATTTTTTAAAAGGGCCATTTTCCTTTTTATTTTTGAGGTGTAGGGTTTCTTTATATATGCTGAATATTAGGCCCCTATCAAATATATGGTTGCCAAATATTTTCTCCTGTTGAGTAGGCTGCCTTTTTACTTTCTTAACAAACTCCTTTGAGGTGCAAAAGTTTTTAATTTTGAGGAGGTCCCATTTATCACTTTTTTCTTTCATTGCTCCTGCTTTGGGAGTAAAGTTCATGAAACCATTTCCTAATACAAGAACTTGTAGATGCTTCCCTACATTATCTTCCAAGATCTTTATGGTCTTGGCTCTTATATTTAGATATTTGATCCATCTTGAGTTAATTTTTATATAAAGTGTGAGATGATGTTCCTCTCTCAATCTGTTAGATATGGATATTCCATTTCGCAAGCACCATTTGTTGAAGAGACCATTATCTCCCATTTGGGTCAGTTTGGTGGCCTCGTTGAATATCATTTGACTGTATTTGACTGTATACATGAGGATGTATATCTGAACTCTCAATTTAGTTCCACTGGTCAGTATGTCTATCTTTGTGCCAATACCATGCAATTTTGACCACTGTAGCTTTGTAGTATGTTTTTAAGTCAGATAGTGTGATTCCTCAATTTTCATTTTTCATTTTCAATATGTCTTTGGCTATTCGGAGCTTGTTGCCCTTCCAAATAAATTTCATAGTTAACTGTTCCGTTTCAGTAAAAAATGCTGTAATAGTTTTTATTAGGATTGCATTAAATCTGTAAATCAATCTGGGTAGGATAGACCTCTTAATG
>JAKSZT010040671.1:0-11263 GCA_026826555.1 Tolypeutes matacus | reverse complement strand
CTTGATCTTTTCCCAGAAATACCATAAATAGACACAAAGGGCCTTGAAAAATAAAATAAACCACTGGGACAAGGATACGATGGCATCCTTGCCTAGTGTAATGTAATTAAAGATAGCTGTTTCACTCATCTTCTCCTTAATCATACACATTTCTTACTATGTGGCTTACTGAATACTCATATACAGCTACTGTGTAGCTGAACATAAACTGTGGTCACCTGCACTCTCACATCAGGAAATACGGGGTGAATTGGGGTTCCTGGATTACTCTGATGTTTATTCAGATTAACTGCTTAGGAGCTACACACAAGTCACACCTTTCCTCCATTTGTAAATGGCTTTAATAATGGGTCCTGCATCTCACTCAAGTCAATGTGGACATGAAACTGAATATTCATAAATATTAATTTATACTCAAGATATTGTGCATTTAGGCACTATTGATATATAAGTGAACAAAAAACTTCAAAAATTTCTCCCCCTGGATCTCACAGATACTAGTGGGCAGAGACAGATGGTATTGCAAGTAAGTAAATAAATTATATTTCAAATGGCAGGAAATGTTATGTGAAAACTAAAGTTATTGGAGTTTCTGGGAAAGGATGTTGAAATCCTTACTGGAAAGGTGATACTTTGTAAGCATCTAAATGGAGGAGGAAGAGAGCAAATAATAAGGATTTCTTGGAAAGATCTCCTATGAAAAATGATCTAAAGGTACAAAGACACTGCCTGTGATCATTCTTTGGAAACAGCTGGTAGTGTGCATGTGTGTGTGTGTGCAAGTGTGTGTGGATGTGTTTGTGCAGAGTTCATGTAGAGAAATTCAGAAAATTCTAGCGGAGAGTTTCCCTAAAATAAAAATGTTTCACTTCATTGAAAGACTAATCACATATTCTTATGACATTCTTATCAAGAATATAAACAATCTTCACTGGAGAACAGGGTAAGAAGTTAATAGCACCTTCTCTTGAACAATTGTGTAGCAGTAAATACTGCAAAAATAGCATATTTATTTCTGTGAGCAGTAAGGTGCCATCTAGAGGTATTTTCATGTTCCTCTTCACTTATGGTGTTTTAATTTAATAAAACTGATGAGAGGAAAGGAGAAATAAGCCTATCATAAAGCAAGTAAAACTAGAAGCATCTTGTATCTCACGTGTGGCTTTTTCAATGCAGTATTGAATTGACAGAGCCTCTACTTCAATGATGGCTCTCTCAAAATGGTTCCAGTATTTTCTGTACTGCAAAATAAAGCAAATTCTGGAAGCCAAAAGAAGCAAACAAAAAATGTGGTTGCCAAAACATAGAAAAATAAAAGTAAAAGCTCAGAACATTGGACTATTAGATAAAAATAAAAGACATGAGTAGAAATGGGATTTAAGGGATTTGTTGACATAGGAATCATTCATTGCATGTCACATAAAGACTGCCTTTGGGATCTGAAAAGGTTTGATTCATAAACTAAGTGACTTGGGTGGGATTCAGATGTATCAATTGAAGCACTGGAAAGTTGAAAGGAGTAAATAACTTGCTATGAATGTTTAGTATGTTTACTGAGAAAGATAATTGTAGCAGGTGGGTTGCCTGTGTCAGACCAGAGTAAAAGGTGAAAGCCTTCTGAACAAGGAACCTCCAGTTTTACTGTAAATATCACATGGAGCCTCTACCCAGGGGAGCAGCCTGAGGAAGAGCCAGCTGGATGAAAGAAAGCTATGAGTAATAAAATCTGGAACTGACACCAGCTATATAATCCATATAGCCCAGTGGAAAAAAAAAGGAGGGGCCTTGTTCAAAACTTGGTAAGAATTTCAAGAGCTTTAAGCCAAACTTCTGAGCATGGGGACCCAACTGCACAGGTATCACACCAAGGAAGACAGTGTTGGACCAAGAAGCTGACAAGAGGAATAGAGCAGCAGCAGGAGAGCACCTCCCCCACCTCCTCTGCACACACACAAAGAAAAGGAGAAAAGCTGTGAAGGAAGTGTACCAACCTAAGTGAGGACGCCATCTCAAAGATAGTCTAGAGAAATTTTATAGGTCATCCAATTACATCCTAATGATAAAATAATATTTTAGGGAAAAAAGACAGAATTAAGAAAATATTTTAACATCAATCATTGTAGGAATGGTTCTTAAGCTTCTTTTGTTTTGATATTATCATGAATTCATTGAAAAGCCCAATGAAACTATGGATTCTTAACCAAAATAAATGTACATGCATATATTCTTGTAAGAATATAAGAGGCTTTCGATTGCCTGAAACAACTATAAGAATTCATTCTCCAGCTTCACTCTGGAAAATGAACTTATGATTGAGGTGAGAGGAATGCTTACAATTCTTGGTTCCTTTGCACCAAATGATAGTTCTGTAGAAGATTGTCCAGAAAGATGAAAGCAAATTCTGAGAAGCCTGTTTTCAGAGAAGTTGGTTGAGGCTCAACTCTGCTACTGAAAACAGAAAGGATTGCACGTACACATTTTGAGGAAATAGGTTGCTCCAAAATTATTTTTTTCCAAAAGGACTGCAGGGGGAAAGATCACTTTGTCAATTTACACTTGCATAGGTGTTAATAATCAACAGGTTTGAAAGGAAGTGTGAAGACATAATAATTATTTAACTTTTAAGAAGCAAACTTAAGTTTTTTTAAAAATCCTTGTAAGTATAGTTGTCTCATTGACTGGAAATGGGGAGATGCAATAAAAAAGAAAGAGACTTAAAAGATTTCCATTTTGTCCTCAGGGCTATATAAAGCTCTATGTTATAGGGAACTACAGATAAACAAAAATTGGGTCCTCTCCTAATCTGTTCAAAATGTTTTTCTCTTTCCAGGAAGGAGAGAAGGATAAAAGATGGGGCTACATCCATTTCCTTCTCATTAACCTCTCTTTCTTCTTTCTCTAATGGTAATTTAGAAATATTCAATCAGATGATGAACGAAGAGAAATGATTAATCTCAGGAAATAAGACATTTAGAAGCAAATAGGTAAGGATATAATACCAATCCCCCAGAGTCTCTGGAAGGTAAGAAAGAGTGCACAGATAGGGTTCCAGGCCCAGATGTGTGGTTAGAGTCAGCAGAAGTCTTGAGTGAATTTTCACACATACAGCCCTGAGATGTGTCAAACCTCATTAGAGCTGTGCACTGTCTAATGCTCAGTACAGCTTTGGGGACAGCCCCTAGGATCAGATGCATGTGCTCTGTGGCTCTCCAAAGTGCCAACACCTCTCCCTCTGTGCTCAAGGGAACAAAGGTTCTGAATGGCACTAGGAGCCTATACTCAAATCTGTTACCAACAAAGTCTCTGAGTAAAATGGGGTAATATTTAGCTTAGTTGCAAACTTTAGAAATTAAATGAAACAGATTAGATTGTGTTGGGACTTGTCTAATTTCTTGAAAGCCTAAGGAGCCAATAATTGAATATTTAAAAATTCAGAATTTCATGAAACCAATGCCGATTAGTGACATGGATTCTAGCTATACTGGTAAAAAAAACTACTGATAGTGGTGATGTATTTAATCAGTTTGGTTTTTGTTTTACAGTGGTAAATTGCGAAATAGGGTTTTCACAGTGAATAAAATAATTCATGGAGAGTGCTTAAAAAAATGCCTGAGATAAAGTTAACACATAACAAGTGTTTTAAAAATAGTTAACACTTTCACAACCGACTTCCTTTTTCTTCTTCTTTACCCATAGCTACTGAGAGAAGGGCAGATCCTGTTTCAGGAAAAAAAAAATAACTCAACATTCCTGTTTTCCACTGAGTTTCAAAGTTGGAAAAACCCTGTTTCTAAAGAGGGAAAATGCATATGGTCTGTAAACCTCCGTGTAAGACTTTAATACAATTTCTTTTTCACTAGCAATAAAAATTGTAAGAATGAAAAGACTTACTTTCAAATCTGATTTGCAACTTTTTTTTGCAAACTCTGATTAAGGAATTTTCCTGTTGATTCTGTAAGCTGTGAAACGTAGCCGAATTTATACTAGCATAAGTGAGTTGGAGACTCGCTGATTAAAGCAAATCTCAGAAGGACTGAGGAATACTGTAGAGGGGTTAATTGGAACACTCTGGGACTAGGAAGTTAATCATATGCCTTCGTGTATTTCAAATTTACCAGTGTTTATTGTAAAGGTCTATGGAAGGCACAAAAAGAAATTTCACTTTGAAATTTTGACAATGGTCTGTTTTTAATGTTTATGGTAGCTTTTTCTTTTTTACTAAAAGTATCTCCTCTCCCAAAATTCAGAACTCTTAGCAATGCCCTATCTGGCATACATGCTTTGGACTGGGTACACCATTAGCAGTGTTGTGAAACAGTGTAACTCAGAAAAAACTTTGGGGAGCCCTTCCCATATGTCAAGCACATTCACATAGGTAGGCCAGTTGATTCCTCAAATAATCCTTTGAGGTATATAGTACATCCTCAACTTTCTGCTAAAGAAGCAGAGATTCAAACATTAGAATGGTGACCGTCTGATTCACCCAGAGCCACATAACTATTAAGTGTCAGGGTTATATTTGAATCCCTGTTTTCATACTCTGAGTTGAATGCTTCCTCAAGGTTAGGCAGCTACCAGTCCTTACACTGTACCACAATCATGGTGCATCCTTCCTTCCCTCAATCTTTTTTTTTTTATATTTCCATCCTCAGCTTCCCTCAAGTAAGCTCTTATTCTCACAAGATCCAAGTGACCCTTGATAGTAAGAAAATTTCAGATTGAAATCTGAAAAAGAAGCCTTCTCTTACTTCACAGAACTGAGTTTGACCTATATACCCAACCCCAGGCTTCCATAGCACTCTGCTCTTTCTTCTGTGAGAATAGGGAGCAAACACTGTTGTAATTATAACTGTACATGTATATTCCTTCTGATAGACAAAAACTTCATGTGAGAAAGGCCTTTGGTCTCTGCATCGAGCACAGATCCTGTTATGTAATAATTGATTGAAGGACTTCCGGGAAGATGGCAGACTAGTAAGACATGGAAATCTCTTCTCCAGAAAAATAGCTAGAGGACAAGCTGAAACAGCCCCGAAAAAGATCTTCTAGGGTTTAGGACAGCAGGAGAAGGCTGCACACCACCCAGAGGAGAGAGGGACAGAAGAGGGAAATCCCGACTACAGAACTGTGAGTTGCAAGTAGCAGCTTCTGCTGCTGCCAGCACCCTCCCCCACACTCTTCAGAACTCTCGGGCCTCTGGGCCTGCGACCACAGACAAAGGGGTCTTCAGGGATTTGCCACTCCTGGAAAGGAGAGAGAGAGGGACACAGCCTTAGGCTGACTCAGGTTCTGACCTGAAATTTGGGCTGCAGAGCCCCACGGACCCTTCCAAACTTTGCCCTGGGAGCCTAGAAAGGACTGGAGAAGTCCAACCCTCACAATCTCCCTCTCTTCTACCCTGGACTAATTGTTGAGGACACCACAGGAGAGGGGAGAGAGATCCTGGGACTGACCTTGCTTTGGACTCCCAGGTTTGGTCTGCCCTGTCCTGAGAGCCCTTCCAGGCTGGGTGGGGCTGCGCCATTGTTTGCCTTGGAGCCTGCAAGGGGCTAAAGATATACAAACCTCCCAATCTCCTCCTCTACTAACAGGGACTGATTGTTGAGGATTCAGAAGGGAGTGGAAATATTTCCTAGCTGGAAAAAGGGGTGCGCTAGGAGAGAAGTCTGGAGAACTGTCTCAGAAAGTTTGAATCACAGGGCTCCTAGCCCCCAGACAGGAAGCTCTATCACATTGATCTGGTCTGTGTCACAACAAATATGCTCCGACAAGACATTGGATTGAGAGCTGCCAACAAGCGCCATCTCCTGGCAGACCAAGGAAGTGCACATAAGAAAATTAATAAGTAAGAGAGGCTTTTCCTGGCCTCTATAGCCTCCCTGCCCAAGGCCCTAGGAAACAACTCTACAACCAATTACTGGGTCCAGTGCCCAGTTTTGAACAACCAGTAGAACAATCCTAACAATCAAAGTTGAGCCAAAAATCAAAAAGTGGTGGTAACTCACAGCCTCCTGCCACTAAAACCCCATAAAAGAGAAAGAGATAGAGCATCTAAGTAAAATAGAAACTAACCAGATGCCTAAGCACCAGCAAAAAATTACAGGCCATACTAAGAAAATAGAAGACATGGCCCAAGAAAAGGAAAGCAGGAAAGTCCCAGAAGAGATGCAGAATTTGAGAGAACTAATCAGAAAGATGAGCACACATTTCCAAAATCAAATTAATGAGATGAAAGAAAATATAGTGAAATAGATCAATGACATCAAGAAGTCATTGCGTGAACGTAAAGAAGAATTTGAAATCATGAACAGAAAAGTAACAGAGTTCATGGGAATGAAAGACACAATAGGTGAAGTAAAAAATACATTTGAAGCATACAACAGCAGACTCGAAATGATAGAAGAAAGAATAAGTGATACTGAAGACAGAGCAGCTAAAATTGAAGAGATAAAAGAACAGAGAGAGAAAAGAATGGAAAAAATTGAGCAGGGGCTCAGAGAGGTGAATGAAAACACAAAATGCAAGAACATACGTGTCATGGGAGTTCCAGAAGGAGAAGAGAAAGGAAAAGGGGCAGAAAGAGTATTTGAGGAAATAATAGCTGAAAATTTCCCAACTCTCACGAAAGAAATGAACTTACATGTCCAAGAAGCACACCGTACCCCAATAAGAATAAATCCAAATAGACCTATGCCAAGACATATATTATTCAGAATGTCAAATGTAAAAGATAAAGAGAAAATTCTCAGAGCAACAAGAAAGAAGCAAATTATCATGTACAAAGGACATCCAGTAAGACTTTGTGCAGATTTCTCTTCAGAAACCATGGAAGCGAGAAGACAGTGGTATGATACAATTAGGAAACTGAAAGAGAAAAACTGCCAGCCAAGAATTCTTTATCCAACAAAACTGTCCTTCAAATATGAAGGTGAATATAAAGTATTCACAAACAAACAGAAACTAAGAGTGTTTGCAAAAAAGAATCCACCTTTGCAGGAAATATTAAAGGAAGCCTTAGAACATTAAAGAAAAATACAAGAGAGAGAGGCTTGGAGGAGAGTATAGAAGAAAGAAAAGCAGAAAGAATAACCAAAAGAGTTAAAAGAAAAGACAAAAATAAGATAACATATGAAAACCAAAGAATAAAATGGAGGAAATAAATAGTGCATTTTCAGTAATATCATTGAATGTGAATGGATTAAATTCCCCAATCAAAAGATACAGGCTGATAGAATGGATAAAAAATCATGAGCCATCCATATGCTGCTTACAATAAACACACCTCAGACACAAGGATACAAGCTGGCTGAAAGTAAAAGGTTGGAAAAAGATACTCTATGTGAATAGTAAACAGAAAATTGCAGGGGTAGCTATACTAATATCAGACAAAACAGACTTCAAATGCAAAAAAGTGATAAGAGTTGCAGAAGGCCATTATATGTTAATAAAAGGGACGATCCTCCAGGAAGATATAACAGTCATAAATATCTACGCACCTAAACAGTTTGCCCCAAAATTTATGGGACAAACTCTGGCAAAACTGAAGGGAGAAATAGACATTTCTACAATAATTGTCGGAGACTTCACCACCCCTCTCACATCATTAGATAGAACAACGAGACAGAAGATCAACAAGGAAACAGAGAACTTGAACAATATGATAAAGAAGTTAGACCTAACAGACGTATACAGAACACTGCATCCAAACTCAGTTGGTTATACATTCTTCTCAAGTGCTCATGGATCTTTCTCCAGGATAGACAACAAGTTAGGTCACAATACAGCTCTCAAATAATATAAAAAGATTGAAATTATACAAAGTACCTTCTCAGATCATAATGGAATGAAACTAGAAATCAATAACAGACAGGAAAAAAGGAAATTTGCGAATGTGTGGAGACTGAACAACGCACTCTTAAATATTCAGTGGGTCAAAGAAGAAATTGCAAGTGAAATCAGTAAATATATTGAGACAAATGAAAATGAGAACACAACATATCAAAACTTATGGGATACAGCAAAGGCAGTTTTGAGAGGGAAATTTATAGCCCTAAATGCCTGTATTAAGAAACAAGAAAGAGCTAAACTCAAAGATTTAACTGAACAACTTGAGAAACTAGAAAAAGAACAGCAAACCAATCCCAAAGCAAAAAGAAGGAAAGAAATTATAAAGATTAGAGCGGAAATAAATGAAAACGAGAACAGAAAAGCAATAGAGAGAATCAACAAAAGCAATAGCTTGTTCTTTGAGAAGATCAACAAAATTGACAAACTGCTCACTAGACTAACAAAGAAAAAATGAGAGATGATGCAAGTAAATACAATCAGAAATGAAAGAGGGGAAATTACAAATGACCTCACAGAAATAAAAAGAATCATAAGAGGATATTATGAGAAACTATATGCCAACAAACTAGACAACCTGGATGAAATGGACAAATTTCTAGAAACTCATAACCAACCTACACTGACACAACAAGGAATACAAGAACTTAACAAACCAATCACAATTAAGGAGATTGAATCCGTCATCAAAAATCTCCCAGGACCAGATGGCTTCACAGGTGAATTCTACCAAGCATTTCTAAAAGAATTAACACCAATCCTCTTTAAACTCTTCCAAAAAATTGAAGAGTAGGGAAAATTACCCAACACATTTTATGAAGTCAACATCACCCTAATACCAAAGCCAGATAAAGATTCCACAAGAAAAGAAAATTACAGACTAATCTCTCTTATGAACATAGATGCAAAAATTCTCAACAAAATACTTGCCAATCGAATCCAACAGCATATCAAAAGACTTATACATCACAACCAAGTGGGATTTATTCCTGGCGTGCAAGGCTGGTTCAACCTAAGAAAATCAATCAAGGTAATACACCACATTAACAAGTTGAAGGGAGAAAACCACATGATCATCTCAATAGATGCAGAAAAGGCATTCGACAAAATCCAACATCATTTTTGATAAAAATACTTCAAAAGATAGGAATAAAAGGAAAATTCCTCAATATGATAAAAGGCATATATGAAAAACCCACAGCCAACATCATACTCAATGGGGAAAGGTTGAAAGCTTTCCCCCTAAGATCAGGAACAAGACAAGGATGCCCACTGTCACCATTGTTATTCAACATTGTACTAGAAGTTCTAGCTAGGGCAATTAGACAAGACAAAAAAATTAAAGGTGTCCAAATAGGAAAAGAGGAAGTAAAACTCTGTTTGCGGATGACATGATCCTGTATTTAGAAAATCCTGAAGTATCCACAACAAAGCTACTTTAACTAATAAATGAGTTCAGCAAAGTGGCAGGATAAAAGATCAACACACAAAAATCTGTAATGTTTTTTTACACTGGTACTGAACAATCTGAGGAGGAAATCAGGAGGAAAATTCCATTTTCAATAGCAACAAAAAGACTCAAATACCTAGGAGTTAATTTAACCAAAGAAGTACAGGAGCTATATGCAGAAAACTACAAAACAATGCTAAAAGAAATTTAAAAAGACCTAAACAAATGGAAAGACATTCCGTGTTCATGGATTGGAAGAATAAATATCGCGAAGATGTCAATCTTGCCCAAATTGATTTATAGATTCAATACAATACCAATCAACATTCCAACAGCTTACTTTACAGAATTAGAGAAGGCAATTACCAAATTCACCTGGAAGGGTAAGTGCACCTGAATAGCCAAAAGTATTCTAAAAAAAGAAGAGCAATGTGGGAGGAATTTTGCTGCCTGACCTTGAAACATATTACAAAGCTACAGTGGTCAAATACAGCATGGTACTCGCATAAAGATAGACATATCGATCAGTGGAATAGAATTGAGAATCCAGAAATAAACACTCACCTATACAGTCAACTGGTTTTTGACAAACATACCAAGCCCACGCTGATGGGAAAAAACAGTCTCTTCAACAAATGGTGTTGGGAGAACTGGATATCTATAACCAAAAGAATACAAGAATCAACTCAAAATGGATCAAAGATCTAAATATAAAAGCCAGGACCATAAAACTACTTGAAGAAAATGTAGGGAAACATCTTCAAGATGTTGTAGTAGGTGGTGGTTTCTTGGACCTCACACCGAAAGCATGTGCAACAAAAGAAAAATTAGATAAATGGGACCTCCTCAAAATTAAACAATTTTGCACCTCACAGGAATTTTTCAGAAGGGTGGAAAGGCAGCCAACTCAATGGGAAAAAATATTTGGAAATCTCATATCTGATAAGGGTTTAATATCCAGGATATATGAAGAGATGTTACAACTCAACAATAAAAAGACAAATGACCCAATTAAAATATGGGCCAAAGACTTGAATAGACATTTCTCCGAAGGAGAAATACAAATGGCAAAAAAACACATGAAGAAAGGCTCAACATCACTCATGATTAGGGAAATGCAAATCAAAACTACAATGAGATATCATTTCACACCTATCACAATGGCCACTATTAAAAAGACAGAGAACTACAAATGTTGGAGAGGATGTGGCGAGATAGGAACACTTCTTCCCTCTTGGGGGGAATGCAGGATGGTACAACCACTATGGAGGAATGTTTGGCAGTTCCTAAAGAAGATGAATATAGACTTGCCATGTGACCCTGCAATACCACTACTGGGTATATACCCAGAAGAATTGAGAGCAGTGACACGAACAGACATCTGCACACTGATGTTCATAGCCACATTATTCACCATTGCCAAAAGTTGGAAACAACCCAGGTGTCCATCAACAGATGAATGGATAAACAAACTGTGGTCTAGTCACACGACGGAATATTATGCAGCTGTAAGAAGAAATGAAGCCATAAAGCATATGGCAATATGCATGAACCTGGAGGACATTATGTTGAGTGAAGCAAGCCAGACACAAAAGGACAAATACTGTATGAATGCATTACTATGAACCAAATATATTGTGTAATATATTGTTTGATTCACACACAAAAAACAAAACAACAACAACAACAACAAAAAAAAAAAAACAAAATAACAACAAAAAAATTTACATTTATCCATTACATTTAATTGAGAAATGTATATATTTATTCATCTGTGTTTACTTTTTAGTTTTTAATTGCTTATGTTTTCAATTATTAAATGTACAAAATAAAGTTAAAAAAATAATTGATTGAAAACAATAAATAAGTTAAGGGGTGTGTAATGTTCATTTTAATTCGGAAAATATGTAACAAATTTGGCTTTCTCTCTCAGGTATCTTTGCATTTTACTAAGCACAATTCCTTACA
>JAKSZT010040669.1:0-11263 GCA_026826555.1 Tolypeutes matacus | reverse complement strand
CTTGATCTTTTCCCAGAAATACCATAAATAGACACAAAGGGCCTTGAAAAATAAAATAAACCACTGGGACAAGGATACGATGGCATCCTTGCCTAGTGTAATGTAATTAAAGATAGCTGTTTCACTCATCTTCTCCTTAATCATACACATTTCTTACTATGTGGCTTACTGAATACTCATATACAGCTACTGTGTAGCTGAACATAAACTGTGGTCACCTGCACTCTCACATCAGGAAATACGGGGTGAATTGGGGTTCCTGGATTACTCTGATGTTTATTCAGATTAACTGCTTAGGAGCTACACACAAGTCACACCTTTCCTCCATTTGTAAATGGCTTTAATAATGGGTCCTGCATCTCACTCAAGTCAATGTGGACATGAAACTGAATATTCATAAATATTAATTTATACTCAAGATATTGTGCATTTAGGCACTATTGATATATAAGTGAACAAAAAACTTCAAAAATTTCTCCCCCTGGATCTCACAGATACTAGTGGGCAGAGACAGATGGTATTGCAAGTAAGTAAATAAATTATATTTCAAATGGCAGGAAATGTTATGTGAAAACTAAAGTTATTGGAGTTTCTGGGAAAGGATGTTGAAATCCTTACTGGAAAGGTGATACTTTGTAAGCATCTAAATGGAGGAGGAAGAGAGCAAATAATAAGGATTTCTTGGAAAGATCTCCTATGAAAAATGATCTAAAGGTACAAAGACACTGCCTGTGATCATTCTTTGGAAACAGCTGGTAGTGTGCATGTGTGTGTGTGTGCAAGTGTGTGTGGATGTGTTTGTGCAGAGTTCATGTAGAGAAATTCAGAAAATTCTAGCGGAGAGTTTCCCTAAAATAAAAATGTTTCACTTCATTGAAAGACTAATCACATATTCTTATGACATTCTTATCAAGAATATAAACAATCTTCACTGGAGAACAGGGTAAGAAGTTAATAGCACCTTCTCTTGAACAATTGTGTAGCAGTAAATACTGCAAAAATAGCATATTTATTTCTGTGAGCAGTAAGGTGCCATCTAGAGGTATTTTCATGTTCCTCTTCACTTATGGTGTTTTAATTTAATAAAACTGATGAGAGGAAAGGAGAAATAAGCCTATCATAAAGCAAGTAAAACTAGAAGCATCTTGTATCTCACGTGTGGCTTTTTCAATGCAGTATTGAATTGACAGAGCCTCTACTTCAATGATGGCTCTCTCAAAATGGTTCCAGTATTTTCTGTACTGCAAAATAAAGCAAATTCTGGAAGCCAAAAGAAGCAAACAAAAAATGTGGTTGCCAAAACATAGAAAAATAAAAGTAAAAGCTCAGAACATTGGACTATTAGATAAAAATAAAAGACATGAGTAGAAATGGGATTTAAGGGATTTGTTGACATAGGAATCATTCATTGCATGTCACATAAAGACTGCCTTTGGGATCTGAAAAGGTTTGATTCATAAACTAAGTGACTTGGGTGGGATTCAGATGTATCAATTGAAGCACTGGAAAGTTGAAAGGAGTAAATAACTTGCTATGAATGTTTAGTATGTTTACTGAGAAAGATAATTGTAGCAGGTGGGTTGCCTGTGTCAGACCAGAGTAAAAGGTGAAAGCCTTCTGAACAAGGAACCTCCAGTTTTACTGTAAATATCACATGGAGCCTCTACCCAGGGGAGCAGCCTGAGGAAGAGCCAGCTGGATGAAAGAAAGCTATGAGTAATAAAATCTGGAACTGACACCAGCTATATAATCCATATAGCCCAGTGGAAAAAAAAAGGAGGGGCCTTGTTCAAAACTTGGTAAGAATTTCAAGAGCTTTAAGCCAAACTTCTGAGCATGGGGACCCAACTGCACAGGTATCACACCAAGGAAGACAGTGTTGGACCAAGAAGCTGACAAGAGGAATAGAGCAGCAGCAGGAGAGCACCTCCCCCACCTCCTCTGCACACACACAAAGAAAAGGAGAAAAGCTGTGAAGGAAGTGTACCAACCTAAGTGAGGACGCCATCTCAAAGATAGTCTAGAGAAATTTTATAGGTCATCCAATTACATCCTAATGATAAAATAATATTTTAGGGAAAAAAGACAGAATTAAGAAAATATTTTAACATCAATCATTGTAGGAATGGTTCTTAAGCTTCTTTTGTTTTGATATTATCATGAATTCATTGAAAAGCCCAATGAAACTATGGATTCTTAACCAAAATAAATGTACATGCATATATTCTTGTAAGAATATAAGAGGCTTTCGATTGCCTGAAACAACTATAAGAATTCATTCTCCAGCTTCACTCTGGAAAATGAACTTATGATTGAGGTGAGAGGAATGCTTACAATTCTTGGTTCCTTTGCACCAAATGATAGTTCTGTAGAAGATTGTCCAGAAAGATGAAAGCAAATTCTGAGAAGCCTGTTTTCAGAGAAGTTGGTTGAGGCTCAACTCTGCTACTGAAAACAGAAAGGATTGCACGTACACATTTTGAGGAAATAGGTTGCTCCAAAATTATTTTTTTCCAAAAGGACTGCAGGGGGAAAGATCACTTTGTCAATTTACACTTGCATAGGTGTTAATAATCAACAGGTTTGAAAGGAAGTGTGAAGACATAATAATTATTTAACTTTTAAGAAGCAAACTTAAGTTTTTTTAAAAATCCTTGTAAGTATAGTTGTCTCATTGACTGGAAATGGGGAGATGCAATAAAAAAGAAAGAGACTTAAAAGATTTCCATTTTGTCCTCAGGGCTATATAAAGCTCTATGTTATAGGGAACTACAGATAAACAAAAATTGGGTCCTCTCCTAATCTGTTCAAAATGTTTTTCTCTTTCCAGGAAGGAGAGAAGGATAAAAGATGGGGCTACATCCATTTCCTTCTCATTAACCTCTCTTTCTTCTTTCTCTAATGGTAATTTAGAAATATTCAATCAGATGATGAACGAAGAGAAATGATTAATCTCAGGAAATAAGACATTTAGAAGCAAATAGGTAAGGATATAATACCAATCCCCCAGAGTCTCTGGAAGGTAAGAAAGAGTGCACAGATAGGGTTCCAGGCCCAGATGTGTGGTTAGAGTCAGCAGAAGTCTTGAGTGAATTTTCACACATACAGCCCTGAGATGTGTCAAACCTCATTAGAGCTGTGCACTGTCTAATGCTCAGTACAGCTTTGGGGACAGCCCCTAGGATCAGATGCATGTGCTCTGTGGCTCTCCAAAGTGCCAACACCTCTCCCTCTGTGCTCAAGGGAACAAAGGTTCTGAATGGCACTAGGAGCCTATACTCAAATCTGTTACCAACAAAGTCTCTGAGTAAAATGGGGTAATATTTAGCTTAGTTGCAAACTTTAGAAATTAAATGAAACAGATTAGATTGTGTTGGGACTTGTCTAATTTCTTGAAAGCCTAAGGAGCCAATAATTGAATATTTAAAAATTCAGAATTTCATGAAACCAATGCCGATTAGTGACATGGATTCTAGCTATACTGGTAAAAAAAACTACTGATAGTGGTGATGTATTTAATCAGTTTGGTTTTTGTTTTACAGTGGTAAATTGCGAAATAGGGTTTTCACAGTGAATAAAATAATTCATGGAGAGTGCTTAAAAAAATGCCTGAGATAAAGTTAACACATAACAAGTGTTTTAAAAATAGTTAACACTTTCACAACCGACTTCCTTTTTCTTCTTCTTTACCCATAGCTACTGAGAGAAGGGCAGATCCTGTTTCAGGAAAAAAAAAATAACTCAACATTCCTGTTTTCCACTGAGTTTCAAAGTTGGAAAAACCCTGTTTCTAAAGAGGGAAAATGCATATGGTCTGTAAACCTCCGTGTAAGACTTTAATACAATTTCTTTTTCACTAGCAATAAAAATTGTAAGAATGAAAAGACTTACTTTCAAATCTGATTTGCAACTTTTTTTTGCAAACTCTGATTAAGGAATTTTCCTGTTGATTCTGTAAGCTGTGAAACGTAGCCGAATTTATACTAGCATAAGTGAGTTGGAGACTCGCTGATTAAAGCAAATCTCAGAAGGACTGAGGAATACTGTAGAGGGGTTAATTGGAACACTCTGGGACTAGGAAGTTAATCATATGCCTTCGTGTATTTCAAATTTACCAGTGTTTATTGTAAAGGTCTATGGAAGGCACAAAATGAAATTTCACTTTGAAATTTTGACAATGGTCTGTTTTTAATGATTATGTTATCTTTTTCTTTTTTACTAAAAGTATCTCCTCTCCCAAAATTCAGAACTCTTAGCAATGCCCTATCTGGCATACATGCTTTGGACTGGGTACACCATTAGCAGTGTTGTGAAACAGTGTAACTCAGAAAAAACTTTGGGGAGCCCTTCCCATATGTCAAGCACATTCACATAGGTAGGCCAGTTGATTCCTCAAATAATCCTTTGAGGTATATAGTACATCCTCAACTTTCTGCTAAAGAAGCAGAGATTCAAACATTAGAATGGTGACCGTCTGATTCACCCAGAGCCACATAACTATTAAGTGTCAGGGTTATATTTGAATCCCTGTTTTCATACTCTGAGTTGAATGCTTCCTCAAGGTTAGGCAGCTACCAGTCCTTACACTGTACCACAATCATGGTGCATCCTTCCTTCCCTCAATCTTTTTTTTTTTATATTTCCATCCTCAGCTTCCCTCAAGTAAGCTCTTATTCTCACAAGATCCAAGTGACCCTTGATAGTAAGAAAATTTCAGATTGAAATCTGAAAAAGAAGCCTTCTCTTACTTCACAGAACTGAGTTTGACCTATATACCCAACCCCAGGCTTCCATAGCACTCTGCTCTTTCTTCTGTGAGAATAGGGAGCAAACACTGTTGTAATTATAACTGTACATGTATATTCCTTCTGATAGACAAAAACTTCATGTGAGAAAGGCCTTTGGTCTCTGCATCGAGCACAGATCCTGTTATGTAATAATTGATTGAAGGACTTCCGGGAAGATGGCAGACTAGTAAGACATGGAAATCTCTTCTCCAGAAAAATAGCTAGAGGACAAGCTGAAACAGCCCCGAAAAAGATCTTCTAGGGTTTAGGACAGCAGGAGAAGGCTGCACACCACCCAGAGGAGAGAGGGACAGAAGAGGGAAATCCCGACTACAGAACTGTGAGTTGCAAGTAGCAGCTTCTGCTGCTGCCAGCACCCTCCCCCACACTCTTCAGAACTCTCGGGCCTCTGGGCCTGCGACCACAGACAAAGGGGTCTTCAGGGATTTGCCACTCCTGGAAAGGAGAGAGAGAGGGACACAGCCTTAGGCTGACTCAGGTTCTGACCTGAAATTTGGGCTGCAGAGCCCCACGGACCCTTCCAAACTTTGCCCTGGGAGCCTAGAAAGGACTGGAGAAGTCCAACCCTCACAATCTCCCTCTCTTCTACCCTGGACTAATTGTTGAGGACACCACAGGAGAGGGGAGAGAGATCCTGGGACTGACCTTGCTTTGGACTCCCAGGTTTGGTCTGCCCTGTCCTGAGAGCCCTTCCAGGCTGGGTGGGGCTGCGCCATTGTTTGCCTTGGAGCCTGCAAGGGGCTAAAGATATACAAACCTCCCAATCTCCTCCTCTACTAACAGGGACTGATTGTTGAGGATTCAGAAGGGAGTGGAAATATTTCCTAGCTGGAAAAAGGGGTGCGCTAGGAGAGAAGTCTGGAGAACTGTCTCAGAAAGTTTGAATCACAGGGCTCCTAGCCCCCAGACAGGAAGCTCTATCACATTGATCTGGTCTGTGTCACAACAAATATGCTCCGACAAGACATTGGATTGAGAGCTGCCAACAAGCGCCATCTCCTGGCAGACCAAGGAAGTGCACATAAGAAAATTAATAAGTAAGAGAGGCTTTTCCTGGCCTCTATAGCCTCCCTGCCCAAGGCCCTAGGAAACAACTCTACAACCAATTACTGGGTCCAGTGCCCAGTTTTGAACAACCAGTAGAACAATCCTAACAATCAAAGTTGAGCCAAAAATCAAAAAGTGGTGGTAACTCACAGCCTCCTGCCACTAAAACCCCATAAAAGAGAAAGAGATAGAGCATCTAAGTAAAATAGAAACTAACCAGATGCCTAAGCACCAGCAAAAAATTACAGGCCATACTAAGAAAATAGAAGACATGGCCCAAGAAAAGGAAAGCAGGAAAGTCCCAGAAGAGATGCAGAATTTGAGAGAACTAATCAGAAAGATGAGCACACATTTCCAAAATCAAATTAATGAGATGAAAGAAAATATAGTGAAATAGATCAATGACATCAAGAAGTCATTGCGTGAACGTAAAGAAGAATTTGAAATCATGAACAGAAAAGTAACAGAGTTCATGGGAATGAAAGACACAATAGGTGAAGTAAAAAATACATTTGAAGCATACAACAGCAGACTCGAAATGATAGAAGAAAGAATAAGTGATACTGAAGACAGAGCAGCTAAAATTGAAGAGATAAAAGAACAGAGAGAGAAAAGAATGGAAAAAATTGAGCAGGGGCTCAGAGAGGTGAATGAAAACACAAAATGCAAGAACATACGTGTCATGGGAGTTCCAGAAGGAGAAGAGAAAGGAAAAGGGGCAGAAAGAGTATTTGAGGAAATAATAGCTGAAAATTTCCCAACTCTCACGAAAGAAATGAACTTACATGTCCAAGAAGCACACCGTACCCCAATAAGAATAAATCCAAATAGACCTATGCCAAGACATATATTATTCAGAATGTCAAATGTAAAAGATAAAGAGAAAATTCTCAGAGCAACAAGAAAGAAGCAAATTATCATGTACAAAGGACATCCAGTAAGACTTTGTGCAGATTTCTCTTCAGAAACCATGGAAGCGAGAAGACAGTGGTATGATACAATTAGGAAACTGAAAGAGAAAAACTGCCAGCCAAGAATTCTTTATCCAACAAAACTGTCCTTCAAATATGAAGGTGAATATAAAGTATTCACAAACAAACAGAAACTAAGAGTGTTTGCAAAAAAGAATCCACCTTTGCAGGAAATATTAAAGGAAGCCTTAGAACATTAAAGAAAAATACAAGAGAGAGAGGCTTGGAGGAGAGTATAGAAGAAAGAAAAGCAGAAAGAATAACCAAAAGAGTTAAAAGAAAAGACAAAAATAAGATAACATATGAAAACCAAAGAATAAAATGGAGGAAATAAATAGTGCATTTTCAGTAATATCATTGAATGTGAATGGATTAAATTCCCCAATCAAAAGATACAGGCTGATAGAATGGATAAAAAATCATGAGCCATCCATATGCTGCTTACAATAAACACACCTCAGACACAAGGATACAAGCTGGCTGAAAGTAAAAGGTTGGAAAAAGATACTCTATGTGAATAGTAAACAGAAAATTGCAGGGGTAGCTATACTAATATCAGACAAAACAGACTTCAAATGCAAAAAAGTGATAAGAGTTGCAGAAGGCCATTATATGTTAATAAAAGGGACGATCCTCCAGGAAGATATAACAGTCATAAATATCTACGCACCTAAACAGTTTGCCCCAAAATTTATGGGACAAACTCTGGCAAAACTGAAGGGAGAAATAGACATTTCTACAATAATTGTCGGAGACTTCACCACCCCTCTCACATCATTAGATAGAACAACGAGACAGAAGATCAACAAGGAAACAGAGAACTTGAACAATATGATAAAGAAGTTAGACCTAACAGACGTATACAGAACACTGCATCCAAACTCAGTTGGTTATACATTCTTCTCAAGTGCTCATGGATCTTTCTCCAGGATAGACAACAAGTTAGGTCACAATACAGCTCTCAAATAATATAAAAAGATTGAAATTATACAAAGTACCTTCTCAGATCATAATGGAATGAAACTAGAAATCAATAACAGACAGGAAAAAAGGAAATTTGCGAATGTGTGGAGACTGAACAACGCACTCTTAAATATTCAGTGGGTCAAAGAAGAAATTGCAAGTGAAATCAGTAAATATATTGAGACAAATGAAAATGAGAACACAACATATCAAAACTTATGGGATACAGCAAAGGCAGTTTTGAGAGGGAAATTTATAGCCCTAAATGCCTGTATTAAGAAACAAGAAAGAGCTAAACTCAAAGATTTAACTGAACAACTTGAGAAACTAGAAAAAGAACAGCAAACCAATCCCAAAGCAAAAAGAAGGAAAGAAATTATAAAGATTAGAGCGGAAATAAATGAAAACGAGAACAGAAAAGCAATAGAGAGAATCAACAAAAGCAATAGCTTGTTCTTTGAGAAGATCAACAAAATTGACAAACTGCTCACTAGACTAACAAAGAAAAAATGAGAGATGATGCAAGTAAATACAATCAGAAATGAAAGAGGGGAAATTACAAATGACCTCACAGAAATAAAAAGAATCATAAGAGGATATTATGAGAAACTATATGCCAACAAACTAGACAACCTGGATGAAATGGACAAATTTCTAGAAACTCATAACCAACCTACACTGACACAACAAGGAATACAAGAACTTAACAAACCAATCACAATTAAGGAGATTGAATCCGTCATCAAAAATCTCCCAGGACCAGATGGCTTCACAGGTGAATTCTACCAAGCATTTCTAAAAGAATTAACACCAATCCTCTTTAAACTCTTCCAAAAAATTGAAGAGTAGGGAAAATTACCCAACACATTTTATGAAGTCAACATCACCCTAATACCAAAGCCAGATAAAGATTCCACAAGAAAAGAAAATTACAGACTAATCTCTCTTATGAACATAGATGCAAAAATTCTCAACAAAATACTTGCCAATCGAATCCAACAGCATATCAAAAGACTTATACATCACAACCAAGTGGGATTTATTCCTGGCGTGCAAGGCTGGTTCAACCTAAGAAAATCAATCAAGGTAATACACCACATTAACAAGTTGAAGGGAGAAAACCACATGATCATCTCAATAGATGCAGAAAAGGCATTCGACAAAATCCAACATCATTTTTGATAAAAATACTTCAAAAGATAGGAATAAAAGGAAAATTCCTCAATATGATAAAAGGCATATATGAAAAACCCACAGCCAACATCATACTCAATGGGGAAAGGTTGAAAGCTTTCCCCCTAAGATCAGGAACAAGACAAGGATGCCCACTGTCACCATTGTTATTCAACATTGTACTAGAAGTTCTAGCTAGGGCAATTAGACAAGACAAAAAAATTAAAGGTGTCCAAATAGGAAAAGAGGAAGTAAAACTCTGTTTGCGGATGACATGATCCTGTATTTAGAAAATCCTGAAGTATCCACAACAAAGCTACTTTAACTAATAAATGAGTTCAGCAAAGTGGCAGGATAAAAGATCAACACACAAAAATCTGTAATGTTTTTTTACACTGGTACTGAACAATCTGAGGAGGAAATCAGGAGGAAAATTCCATTTTCAATAGCAACAAAAAGACTCAAATACCTAGGAGTTAATTTAACCAAAGAAGTACAGGAGCTATATGCAGAAAACTACAAAACAATGCTAAAAGAAATTTAAAAAGACCTAAACAAATGGAAAGACATTCCGTGTTCATGGATTGGAAGAATAAATATCGCGAAGATGTCAATCTTGCCCAAATTGATTTATAGATTCAATACAATACCAATCAACATTCCAACAGCTTACTTTACAGAATTAGAGAAGGCAATTACCAAATTCACCTGGAAGGGTAAGTGCACCTGAATAGCCAAAAGTATTCTAAAAAAAGAAGAGCAATGTGGGAGGAATTTTGCTGCCTGACCTTGAAACATATTACAAAGCTACAGTGGTCAAATACAGCATGGTACTCGCATAAAGATAGACATATCGATCAGTGGAATAGAATTGAGAATCCAGAAATAAACACTCACCTATACAGTCAACTGGTTTTTGACAAACATACCAAGCCCACGCTGATGGGAAAAAACAGTCTCTTCAACAAATGGTGTTGGGAGAACTGGATATCTATAACCAAAAGAATACAAGAATCAACTCAAAATGGATCAAAGATCTAAATATAAAAGCCAGGACCATAAAACTACTTGAAGAAAATGTAGGGAAACATCTTCAAGATGTTGTAGTAGGTGGTGGTTTCTTGGACCTCACACCGAAAGCATGTGCAACAAAAGAAAAATTAGATAAATGGGACCTCCTCAAAATTAAACAATTTTGCACCTCACAGGAATTTTTCAGAAGGGTGGAAAGGCAGCCAACTCAATGGGAAAAAATATTTGGAAATCTCATATCTGATAAGGGTTTAATATCCAGGATATATGAAGAGATGTTACAACTCAACAATAAAAAGACAAATGACCCAATTAAAATATGGGCCAAAGACTTGAATAGACATTTCTCCGAAGGAGAAATACAAATGGCAAAAAAACACATGAAGAAAGGCTCAACATCACTCATGATTAGGGAAATGCAAATCAAAACTACAATGAGATATCATTTCACACCTATCACAATGGCCACTATTAAAAAGACAGAGAACTACAAATGTTGGAGAGGATGTGGCGAGATAGGAACACTTCTTCCCTCTTGGGGGGAATGCAGGATGGTACAACCACTATGGAGGAATGTTTGGCAGTTCCTAAAGAAGATGAATATAGACTTGCCATGTGACCCTGCAATACCACTACTGGGTATATACCCAGAAGAATTGAGAGCAGTGACACGAACAGACATCTGCACACTGATGTTCATAGCCACATTATTCACCATTGCCAAAAGTTGGAAACAACCCAGGTGTCCATCAACAGATGAATGGATAAACAAACTGTGGTCTAGTCACACGACGGAATATTATGCAGCTGTAAGAAGAAATGAAGCCATAAAGCATATGGCAATATGCATGAACCTGGAGGACATTATGTTGAGTGAAGCAAGCCAGACACAAAAGGACAAATACTGTATGAATGCATTACTATGAACCAAATATATTGTGTAATATATTGTTTGATTCACACACAAAAAACAAAACAACAACAACAACAACAAAAAAAAAAAAACAAAATAACAACAAAAAAATTTACATTTATCCATTACATTTAATTGAGAAATGTATATATTTATTCATCTGTGTTTACTTTTTAGTTTTTAATTGCTTATGTTTTCAATTATTAAATGTACAAAATAAAGTTAAAAAAATAATTGATTGAAAACAATAAATAAGTTAAGGGGTGTGTAATGTTCATTTTAATTCGGAAAATATGTAACAAATTTGGCTTTCTCTCTCAGGTATCTTTGCATTTTACTAAGCACAATTCCTTACA
>JAKSZT010040665.1:0-20943 GCA_026826555.1 Tolypeutes matacus | reverse complement strand
CTGGGTGCGCGTGGGTTCGCGGCCTGCCTGGTGCACGTCGGGCTCTCGCACTGCGTGCGGACGTGCTTGATTGGTTAGATGAGGGGGCGGGGACGCCGTTGTTGCCAGGTAACCGCGCTCGGGCTCCTCCCCCTGACGTCCCGCATTTCCGGGCGGCGGCCAGCGTGGGTTCTGTTGTGGGTCTAGTCAGCGCGCCCGCCTCAAGTGGCGTGTTTGGTGGCAGAAGAGTCCAGAGGTCCAAGAAAAGCCTCCGGCCCAGGGAAGCGGCCTGTAGGCACTGCCCTGCGCCATTCTGGCTTAGAGATGACGGGGAGAAAAGGCTGTCAGCGCTTTCGAACCCAGGCATTGCTTATTGTTTTTTTTTTTTAAAGATTTTATTTATTTATTCATTTATCCCCCTCCTGCTGCCCGTGCTCACCGGGTCAGCCAACCACGCCGTGCAGGCGGGCCTGCCTTCACCAGGAGGCCTCGGGAACCGAACCCGGGGCCTCCCACATGGCAAACGGGAGCCCCACTGACTGAGCCACAGCCGCTTCCCTGCTTATTGTTTTAAATAACATCTTTATTGGCACACACCAAACACCACTAATGTCTAATTCCAGAACATTTAATCACCCCCAAAATGAACCCCATACCGTTAGCAATCACTCCCCTTCCCCCCAACCCTGGCTACCACTAAGCTCTTTTCTTTATGGATTTAGCTACTCTGGACATTTCATATAAATGGAGTCATATAATATGTCGCCTTGTTTGTCTGGTTTTATTCACTCAACGTTTCCGAGGTCCATCGATGTAGCAGGTATCAGTTCTTCACTCCTTTTTACCGCCCTACGATATTCCATCGTGGGGATGGACACATTTTCGTCTGTTCATCCATTGGTGGCCCTTTCCGTTCTCTGCTCGAATGAGTAGTGCAGCTATGAACATTCCATCTCAAGTTTTGCTGTGGACATAAATTTTCAATTTTTAGGTACCTAGGAGTGTGATTGGTGGGCAAAGCTATGCTTTTTAAGAAAAAATTAAGTTGTAGTTTGGTGCTGGTAATTTGAAGTCGACGGGTGTCTAGAGATGAGATGATAAACTGGCAAGTTGGGTTGCTGTTGCTCACAGCTGCATGGGAAGAACTGGGTGCCACCCTGGCCATCAGTGGGCCTCAGCTGGTGCTAGGCTGCAGCTGGTGTTAATCTGCCTGGACTTGGGGTGAGTCTTCATTCTTCCTGCCTGTTGGTTGATAAGACCCTGAGGTCTGCGGCCCAGAGCTCTGGATCTTTCCACACATGCTTTTCCCTCATTCTCAGGCTGTGGTACTTGGAAGTAATGCGGACCCTTCTCGCTTCCCTCCCAGTTGTTCACGTTTCATTCCCTGGTGCCCTGAACCACATCAAGGGTGTCAGGCTTACACTCTGCCTTTCTCATCTGTATTTCTGCTTTGTACATGCAGGTCTGTCTCACTTGAGAGCACAGGAATTGGATTTTATTCACCCTTGTTTTCCCCCTCCCCTTTTGCCAGCCGTTTAAGCTTTCACATAGCAGGTGTTCAATTAATTTTGTGGATTTGAATAGGTACACTGAGGTTTGTAGTTTTCATTTATTGTAGGTGTGGGGTAAGCTCTGCAGAAGTGGCACCTCAGGAACTTGTTAATTAAGGCCTCAGTCCCTAAGGAAGTTGAATATAGACTTGCCACGTGACCTAGCAATACCACTAGGAGGTATATACCCAGAAGAACTGAGAGCAATGACACAGACATCTGCACACTGATGTACATAGTGGTGTTTTTCACGATTGTCAAAAGTTGGAAACAACCCAGGTGTGGCAGTTTGATATAGTTATGAATTTGAAAAATAGTTATGGAGTATGTTTGTAAACTGGTCTGTTCCTCTGGGCGTGATTAAATTATGATTAGGGCTTTGATTGGACCGCATCAGTAGTGCCTTGAGTCCACGCCCCTTGATGGGTGATAAAACACTGAGTTCTTGATGTTGGGAGTGTTGTTACCCAGGAGATCGACCACACTCAGACTTTAACCACTTTTATGAAGTTTATTGAACTAAGCCCGCGGGTGTCTGCAGCACCTCTCCTGTAGGAGAGAACTGCAGCCCCGAGGTTCTAAAATGGCTCCCTTTTATAGGGGGTTACAGATGCAGTTTGCAAGCAAGCAGGATAAACAGAAGCGGATTTTGGCAGTTAGCTAGCTAGCGTTTGCACAGTGTGCCCTGATAGCCTGGGGCACAGCTGCAGGGTTGAGATGTCCTTGCAGGATTGTTCAAAGGAGGGAAGGTTGTGTGCTTTTTAGATAAGACACTTGGGAGACAGTGGAAAGCTTTTCTTTTCTACGTTACTCTGGTTGCCATGAAGGCCTATGGGTAGGCTAATTTAGGGTTCAACAGGAGTTCTGATAAGGAGTTTTAATGCTGGAGCCAAGGGAAGTAAGCACACAGAGAAGCTTGGTCGTGAGGAAGGAGAGAAGGCCCCAGGAAAAGAGAGGAGCCATTCACCTGATGGTCAACAGCTGGCCTTGTGGAGAGACGCAAGCCTGAGCCCAGAGAGAAGCAAGCCCCGGGAAGAGAGGAACCCAGGAAGCCTGAACCCTGGCAGATATCGGCAGCCATCTTGCTCCAACACGTGGCAACAAACTTTGGTGAGGGAAGTAACTTACGCTTGATGGCCTGGTAACTGTAAGTTTCTACCCCAAATAAATAGCCTTTATAAAAGCCAGCAGATTTCTGGTATTTTGCATCAGCATCCCTTTGGCTGGCTAATACACCAGGTGTCCATCAATTCATGATGAATGGATAAACAAATTGTGGTGTATACACACAATGGAATGTTATGCAGCTGTCAGAAGAAATGAAGTCGTGAAGCATATGACAACAAGGATGAACCTGGAGGACATTATGTTGAGTGAAACAAGCCAGACACAAAAAGACAGCTACTATATGATTGCGCTATTATGAACTAAATATATTGTGTAAACTCTGGAGTTAATAATTAGAATATAGGTCACCAGAAAATAGAATGAGGATGGAGAATGGAAAACTGATGGTATCTGTGCAGAACTGGTAAAAAGGTTGTTTGTAAATCTTTGGAAATGAATAGAAATGGTGAAAGCCCATCATAGTGTCTATAACTACCATTGCTAATATATGGGTATGACTGGTTGAAAGGGAAAGTCTAAGAACATGTACATTACTAGAAAGAAAGCTAAAAAATGTAACATGGGCTGTATAAGAGTGAAACCTCATGTGAAATACAAATATGGGTAATATTGCATATATAAGACTGTTTTTACAAAATATAAATACAAATAAACGAGAGAGATGGAAACAGAATAGCAGCTATGTATATTAGGGGAAGCATAGAGAGATGAGAGGTGATGAGTTTTTGTTTTTTGTTCATTATTAATATTGCAATAATAAAAATGGTTTAATAATAATTGAAGTGATGAATGGACAACTGTGTGATTATACCAGATACTACTGATTGTACACTTTGGATGGGTTTATGGTTTATTAACATGTATCAATAAAATTAACTTGTTAAAAAAAATAGACAATGAAATATTATGTCACTTCAGCTTTAGTATATAGTGTTTGGGAAATAAAATTTGACAGCTTAGAAAAAATTAATGCCTCAGAGACCTGAAAAATTAACCTTTGCAAAGGAAAGCCTAGAAACAGTTTTAAAAATAAACCAGGCCTCTCTTTCAAGATTTCAAAAATGTAGGAAACGGAGTGAATGACATTCCAAATTAAAAGTTTTAAGTGATGGACGTGAATTGTAGATCAAGAATCGGTAAACTGTTTCTGTAAAGGATCAGATAGTAAATATTTCTGGCTTTGGGAGCATGTGGTCTCCATCACAATTATGCACCTCTGCTTTTATAGCAGGAAAGCAACCATAGACAGTATGTAAACAAACAAGCATGGCTATGTTCCAATAAAGCTTTATTTACAAAAATAGATAGGGCTGGATTTGCCCTACAGGCTGCAGATTGTAGACCCCTGTTCTAGATGTTTGCTTTTCATTAAGTAAAATATTAAAAAGAGAGAAATTCCTCAAGGATCGCTGGGAAAACTAGATGAGATTCTAGAGTTTTTCTAGTTTGCCATCTCCAGATTTTTTTTTTTTTTTTAATTTGTTTTATTTATTTATTTCTCCCTACCCCCTTGTTGTTTGCATTTGCTGTGTGTTTGTTGTGTGCTGTGTTCTCTTTAGGAGGCACTGGGAACCGAAACCAGGACCTCCGATGTAGAAGAGAGGCCCTTAACCGCTTGAGCCGCCTCCACTCCCTGCTTTGTTGTGTGTCTCATTTTGTTTTCCTAGTGTCTGTTATCGCGTCAGCTCACTGCACCTGCCTCTCGCTTCAGCTTGCTGTCTTGCATGTCTTCTTTAGGAGGCACTTGGAACCAAACCTGGGACATCCCGTGTGGTAGGTGGGAGCTCAATCGCTTGCCACATCCGCTTCCCCATCTCCAGTTTTTTTGTTTTGTTTTTTTTACCAGGAGGTCCCGGAGATCGAACCCAGCTCCCTCCATATGGGAGACGGATGCCCAACCATTTGAGCCGCATCCGCCCCCTCCATTTCCAGTTTTAAAAGAGCAAAAAGTTAAAATGCTATATAAAATTTTTGATCGAAATGAACTTTGCTGTTGGCTTTAAAGTTGAGTAGAAAAGGAGGTAATCAACATATATCAGCATATAAACTTTGGAGGATTTTACTTTGTGGTACAAGTTCTCATCAGTACTCTTAGCTTTATTAGAATGCAGTGGGTTTTTCTCAGGTGTGTGTTCTTGGAGTGGGAAACACCATGATAGCTTATAATCATGTTTCATTATTTTTTTTTAAACAGTTTATTGAAGTATATCATTCATACATGAACATACATAAATAATAAGTGTTCAGTAAACATCGTGAACTTACAAAACAAACATGCATAACGTCATACAGGGCTCCCACACATCACCCCACTACAAATACTTTGCATTGTTGTGAAACATTTGTTAAGAAATTATGAAAGAGGGGGCGGATGTGGCTCAGATGGTTGGGCGTCCGTCTGCCATATGGAGGGACCTGGGTTCAATTCCCCGGGACCTCCTGGTAAAATAAAAATATATATATATACATATATAAAGAAGGCTCATGAGCTGCTAGGCTCTGTGTGCTGGTGAGCCGTCAGGCCCCAGAGCCATGCAGCAAGATGATGATGTAACAGGAGAGAGACGCAGGAGAGTCAAGACGAGATGCTCCGAAAGCTCCAAAAACCAGGAACTGAGGTGGCGCAGGTGGCAGAACACCTCTCTCCTACATCGGAGGTCTTCAGGATTGAATCCTGGTGAAGACTGGAGGAGAAGGATGAGAAGAGATGGCAGGAAACAGATACAGAGAATTGCGCAGCGAATGGACACAAAACAGCAAATGGGGAAGGGGGGGTTTAAAATGGATAAAGTAAATAAATAAGTCTTAAAAAAAAAAAAGAAAAGAAATTATGAAAGGGGGGGTGGATGTGGCTCAAATGGTTGGGTGTCCGTCTGCCATATGGAGGGACCTGGGTTCGATCCCCGGGACCTCCTGGTAAAATACACACACACACACACACACACATACACACACACACACATATATAGAAGGCACATGGGCTGCCAGGTCCTGAGAGCCATGCAGCAAGATGATGACATAACAGGAGAGAGACGTAGGGGAGAGACAAGACAAGATGCTCCTAAAGCTCCAAATATCAGGAACTGAGGTGGCGCAGGTGGCAGAACACCTCTCTCCTACATCGGAGGTCTCCAGGATCGAGTCCTGGTGAAGACTGGAGGAGGAGGATAAGAAGAGATGGCAGGAAACAGACACAGAGAATTGCCCAGCGAATGGACACAAAACAGCAAAATGGGGAAGGGGGGGTTAAAATGGATAAAGTAAATAAATAAATCTTAAAAAAAAAAAAAAAAAGAAAAATTATGAAAGAGCATTGACAAAGTATTACTACTAACTATAGTCTGTATCTTACTCCCCTATACTTTTTTTTTTTTAAGGATTTATTTATTATTTACGTTTATCCATTTTTACCCCCCCACTCCCCCTCCCGTTTTTGCTGGTTTTGTGTCCATTCGCTGGGCAACTCTGTCCGTTTCCTGTCCTCTCTTCTCATCCTTCTCCTCCTGTCTTCACTGGGATTCAATCCTCGGAACCTCCAGTGTGGGAGAGAGGCATCCTACTGCCTACGCCACCTTAGTTCCTGGTTTTTCAGTGCATCTCATCTTGGCTCTCCCTTGTGTCACTCTCCTGTTATGTCATATCTTGCTGTGTGGCTCATGGGGCCTGATGGCGCACCCATGTGCTGGGCCTGGGGGGCTCACCTGCTGGCGGGGCCTATGTTTCATTACTTTTGATGATCTATTAATGAACGATGTGTTCCAAACCATTAAATATAACAGACTGTTTCCTGCCTCTGTTGGTTGTGACTTAAAGGATGCAAAGCACAATAATTATGAAACCCTTTTTTAAAATTATTATTGGAGGCACACTTGATGCTAACTGATGTAACTAACTTTTATGAGTTCTACTTAGTTCTTTTCTGCCAATTATTTTATTCTCTGTTGACAACTGGAGATTTTGAGATCTTGGCCCTCTTAATGATTACTGTGGTATACATTTAACATAAAATTATATCTTTACCACAGGATCTAGCAGATGTCAATCAAGCAATTTACTCTGGTGTTTTAGAAGAGGCCTTTGTTGAAACTTTCCCTGTGTAAAGAATTGTGTGAAACAGAAAATACACTGGGGTAGTATATAGCTACATGTAACTGATGAAATTTTTTTTTTTTTTTTTTTTTTTTTTTAAGATTTTTTATTTATTTATTCATTTATCTCCCCCCCTTGCTGCTTGTGCTCGCTGGGTCAGTCAACCACGCCGTGCAGGCGGGCCTGCCTTCACCAGGAGGCCCCGGGAACCGAACCCAGGGCCTCCCATATGGTAAACGGGAGCCCCACTGATTGAGCCACAGCCGCTTCCCTAACTGATGAAATTTTAACCTTGGTTATCTGCCATAACAAAAAGAGAGAGGTCTGACCCTGATCAAAATGGCAGAGTGAAGGAAGCGGATGTGGCTCAATCAGTTGAACTCCTGCCTCCCACATGGGAGGTCCAAAGTTGGGATCCTCGTGCCTTCTAAAGAAGACAAACAACAAGCAGACATCAAGCAAAAACAATGAGCAGTCAATGAACAAAAAACAAATGAGCAGACAGCAAGCAAAAACAAACAAGCAGGGTGTGGATGTGGCTCAAGCAATTGAGCACTGCCTTCTACATGGCTGGTCCTGGGTTTGGTTCTGATGTCCTCTAAAGAAAAAACAAACAAGCTGAAAACAAGAAAAGGGAAAAAAACAATGAGCAGACAATGAGCAAAAACAACAACCAAACAGATGAGGGAGCCATATCAGGGGGGAGGGCCAAAGCAGAGTGAGACCCTTTAGGGCTCTGTTCCCCAAAAGAAGTGTTTCTTTTTTTTTAACAAATCAAATTTGTTGATACTTATTAATAAAGCATACAGTTCATCCAAAGTGTACAATCAATAGGTATTTGGTATAATCACGTAGTTGTGCATTCATCATTTCAGTCATTATAAGAGCGTTTTCATTATTTCAATAATAATAAAACAAAAAAAACACAAATTCTTCACCTCTCAATCTCTCTGTGCTTCCCCTGCCATACATAGCTGCTATTTCTGGCTATTCTTGCACATTTATTTATTTATTTTTAAAGCAGTTTTATTGAGATTTATTCACATATCATACAATCTATCCAAAGTTTATAATCAATGGCTTTTAATATTACCCTAGACAAAATCATATAATAATTTATATTTTTAAAACATTTAATTGAATACTTTTATTTTTTATCTTTCAGTTTGGAGTTGATTACTAAGAATGGTATGAGACCAACCTGAATATTTATTAATAAGTTTTCCCATAAGGAGAGCTGATTGTCCCAAATAATTTTTTGGCTAGTATAGACTTTTCTGAGAGTTTGAAATATTTAAAACATATGATGAATTTCCATAAATACACGGGAGAATTTCTGGAAAGTATTTGTTTCTACTGATCTTTTCTTGTGCTAATATGACAAAGTTGCGATTGCTACATCTTTGTAAGAAGTTCTGATTTTATTCAATCATCTCTTCTTTGTTCATTTATTATATATAAAATTGCCTTAACTATTCATAACATTGACTTCCATATAAATTTTAAAACCATTTTGTCAAGTTGCACAAAAATTCCCCATGGGATTTTGAATGGGATTTAATCAAATTCATGAACTAATTGAGAAAATTTAAATGGAGGAATGGCATTTTACAATACTGAATCTTTCCATCCATAAATGTGGTATTCTCAAATATTACAGTTGATTTCAGTCATCTTCCTGAATGGATTCAACCCTCTGCTTATAGATAACTACTTCTTTCTGAGAACAGGATCATCCAACTTTTTAGGGCAGTAGTTTCCACATTATATTTATTTATTTTTGAGCATAAACAAAGAGCAAATTATATACACATTCTATTATACTAATATGTACTTAATAAACTTTACAAAGAAATGTTTAACAGATAAAGATGAAAAAACAATCACCTTAAAATAATTTTTAAAAAATATTCTTCCTAAAAATATTAGTGGTAAGAAAATGGTAGTGAGATATTTTTAGTGAGAGCAATGTGACTGCATATGCCTAATTTAAAAATAGGTTTAATATTTTGTGATAAAGAAATACTTAAGTCTGACTTTTTAATCAGTTTGGGGGTACAATTTATGAATGATGATAAATTTGAAATGTGCAGCTCAATGAATTTTGAAAAATCTAGTCACCCATGTGAGCTTCACCACAATTAAGATCACCATAGGGAGGTGGCTGTGGCTCAGTTGGTTGGGCTCCCGTTTACCAAATGGGAGGCCCTGGGTTCGATTCCCGGGGCCTCCTGGTGAAAGCTAGTCAGCCTGTGAGGCGAGCTGATGGCCCACGCAGGTGTAGCAAGATGATGCAACAAAGGGAGACAAGCAGACACAGAAAAACGCACAGCAAGCGGACACAGCGAGCACAAGCAGCAAGGGGTCGGCGGGGGTGGGGGGGTAAATAAATAAATAAAATAAATCTTAAAAAAAAAAAAAAGATCAGCATAATGTCATTACCTCCCAAAGCTTCCTCAAGTCCTTTGTAGACAATCCCTCTCTCGACCATCAGTACTAGGAAACTGACATTTTCTGCCACAGTAGAATAGCTTGCAATTTCTAGAAGTGAACATAGAAGGAATTATAAATTTTGTACTCCTTTCTATCTGGCTTGTTTGACTGGGCATGATTTGGAAATGAATCTGTATTTTACATATGTATTAGTCGGCCAGAGGGGTGCTGATGCAAAGAAGTACCAGAACTCTGTTGGCTTTTATAAAGAGTATTTATTTGGGGTAAGAGCTTACAATTACAAGGCCCTAAAGAGTCCAATTCAAGGTTGCTTTCACACAAAAGTCAGTTGCGAAGTGCTGAAGCAAGATGGCAGGCGATCTCTGCCTGGTCTCTCCTTCCTCTTTCCTCTTAAGGCTCCGTCGGCCCAGCTTCTTGTGATCTCAGGCTGGCATAGGGCTCGTCTCTCCTCCCAGAGCTTTAGCTGTTTGAGCCTTCTCCTTTCTGTCACATGGCAGGACTGAAATGACCAAGTTCTTTCCTCTTCCGTGTCTTCTCCTGTGTGTCTTCTTGAGTGAGTGTCCCTTTATATCAGTCTACCAAGGGGGCGAGGACTCAACACTCAGTCACACCCTACTGACGTGGTCGAATCAAAGCCCTAATCTTAACAGGTAATTTAATCAAGACATGTCAGCTGAATCTAATGCATTCAAAGGGTATCACACCCAGAGGAACAGACCAGTTTACAAACATAATCTCTCTTTTTAAGATTCATAAATAATCTCAAATTGCCAGAACATATATCAGCAATTCTTTCAATTTGCTAAGTAGTATTCCATTTTGAATGAGTTGGAAAATATTTCCTCCTCTTAGGCTTTTGGGAAGAGTTTGTGTAGAATTGGTTGGTTGTTTTTTTGTTTTTTATTTTATCCTTAAATGTTTGGTCGAATTCAGCAGTAAAGCCATCTGGGCTGGAATTTTCTTTGTGGGAATTTTTTTTTAGCTGTTTTATTGAGATATATTGACATACCATACAATCTATCCAAAGTGTATAATCAGTGGCTTTTAGTATAATCACAATGTTGTGTATTCATTACCAAAGGAATTTTAAAACAATTTCATTATTCCAAAAAGAAAAACTCCATACCTCTTAGCAGTCACTTCTCAATCCCTCTATCCTTCCCCAGCCCTACATAACCACTAATCTAATTCCATCTTTTTTTTTTTTTTTTTTTTTAAGATTTTATTTATTTATTCATTTATCCCCCCTTTGCTGCTTGTGCTCGCTGGGTCAGCTAACCACGCCGTGCGGGCGGGCCTGCCTTCACCAGGAGGCCCCGGGAACCGAACCCAGGGCCTCCCATATGGTAAATGGGAGCCCTACTGATTGAGCCACAGCCGCTTCCCCTAATTCCATCTTTATAAATTGATTCTATTTTACATTTTATATACATGGAATCATACAATATGTAGTACTTTGTGTCTGGTTTCCTTCACTTAGCATAATGTTTAGGTTTTTTTTTTTTTGCCTGATAGTAACATTTGGTAACATTAAGATATGTAATATTTGTTCAGTTTCAAAGAAAAACAGTCTCATATATGCAATATTACCGATATTCATGGTTCACCTGAGGTTTTACAATGCTATGTCCCATGTTACAGTTTTTAGCTTTCCTTCTAGTAATGTACATGGCTTTAGACCTTCCCTTTCAACCAGTGTCATATCCATATAAAGCAATGCTAGTTGCAAACATGTTGTACTTTCACCTTTTCTATTCATTTCCAAAGATTAACACACAACCTTTTTACCAATTCTATACAACTTACCCCTCAGCTTTCCATTCATTAACCCTCATTCTATTTTCTGGTGACCCATATTCTAGTTATGAACTCCAGGAGCTTACACAATATATTTACTTCATAATAGTGCAATCATACAGTATTTGTCCTTTTGGGTCTGGCTTGCTTCACTCAACATAATGTTCTCCAGGTTCATCCATGTCATATGCTTTATGATTTCATTTCTTCTGACAGCTGAATAATAGTCCATAGTATGTATATACCACAATCTGTTTATCCTTTCATCATTTGATGGACATCTGGGTTGTTTCCATCTTTGGTAATCGTGAATAACGCCGCTATGAACATCAGTGTGCAGTATTCTGTTCATGTCCTGCTCTCAGTTCTTCTGGGTATATACCCAAAAGATGTATTGTTGGGTCATGTGGCAAATCTGTATTTAACTTCCTTAGGAACTGCCAGATAGTACTCCACAGTGGCTGTACCATTCTACATTCTTTGTGGGAAGTTTGTAAACTACAATTTCGTTTAGTAGGTATTGGGTTCTTTAGGTTATCTATTTCTTCATGACTTAGCTTTGATAATTATTTGAAAGCTTTTTTTTCCATTTCCTTTACAGATTTATTTACTTATTTTTTTATTTATTTCTCCCCACCCCCTCATTGTTTGCACTTGCTATGTCTGTTCGTCTTCCTTGTTTCTTTTTGTTTGTTTGCTTTAAACAATTTATTGAAGTATATCATTCATACATGAACATACATAAACTATAAGTGTTCAGTAAACACCATGAACTTAGAAAACAAACATGCATAACATCATGCAGGGCTCCCACATATCGCCCCCCTACAAACACCCTGCATTGTTATGAAACATTTGTTAACAAATCATGAAAGAGCATTGTCAAAGTATTACTACTAACTATAGTCCGTATCTTCCTCCCCTATACACTTTTTTAAGGATTTATTTATTTATATACTTTTATCAACCCCCCCCCCCCGTTTTTGCTGTTTCTGGTTCCATTCACTGGGCAACTCTCTGTGTCTGTTTCCCACCCTCTCTTCTCATCCTTTTCCTCCTGTCTTCACTGGTATTCGATCCTCGGAATCTCCGATATGGGAGAGAGGCCTCCTACTGCCTGTGCCACCTGAGTTCCTGGTTTTTCGGTGCGTCTCGCCTTGGCTCTCCCTTGTGTCACTTTCCTGTTATGTCATCATCTTGCTGCGTGACTCGCGGGGCCTGTGGGCCCACACGCTTTCTGTATTTTTCTTTTTTACCGGGAGGTCCGGGGATCAAACCCAGGTCCCTCCATATGGGAGACAGATACCCAACCACCCAAGCCACATCCGTCCCCCTGCTATATCCCTTAAGGTTGACCAAAGATACCCAAAGTTACAGTCTTTTCCCATACAGGATAGTCATATAATAAATCAGGCTTAGTTTATCATCAGCATTCTAAAAACCAGACCTAGGGAGAAAAACTAGGTCTGGGGACACATGCATGGTTTCTAATATAGCGAATGTTTAACCTACCCTGATTATCACAAAATCAAGTCAGCAAGAATATTCGCATTTCCTTGTTTCTTTAGGAGGTACCAGGAACCGACCCTGGGACCTCCAATATGGGAGGGAGGTACCCAATCGCTTGAGCCACCTACATTCTCTGCTTTGTTGTGTCTCTTAGTGTTTTTCTTTTTGTGTCTCTTATTGTGTCATCTTGTTGAGTCAGCTTGCCACCCCTGCCTGTCACAGCTGCTCGCTGTCTTGCTCCTCCTCTCTAGGAGGTGCTGGGAACCTCCGCTCCCTGCTTCATTGTGTCTGTCATCATGTTTTTCTTCTTGTGTCTCTTTTTTTTTTATTTTTTTTTTTTCATTTTACTGGGAGGCCCTGGGGATCGAACCCAGGTCCCTCCATATGGCAGACGGACGCCCAACCATTTGAGCCACACCCGCCCCCCCTTGTGTCTCTTTTTGCATCAGCTTGCTGCACCTACAGGTTGCACCAGCTTGCTGTCTTTTTCAGGAGGCATTGGGAACCAATCCAGGGACCTCCTGTGTGGTAGGCGGGAGCCCAATCACTTGAGCCACATCTGCTTCCCTCCATTTCCTTTATTTATTTTTTAAAGATTTTATTTATTTATTCATTTATCCCCCCCTTGCTGCCCGTGCTCGCCAGGTCAGCCAACCGCGCCGTGCGGGCGGGCCTGCCTTCACCAGGAGGCCCCGGGAACCGAACCTGGGGCCTCCCATATGGCAAACGGGAGCCCCACTGATTGAGCCACAGCCGCTTCCCTCCATTTCCTTTAAATTATCAAATTTAGTGCCACAAAATGGCTCATAATATTCCCTTATTATTCTTTTAAAACCTGTAGAATGTCTAATGATTTCATCTTTTTAAAATTCCTGATATTGGTAAATTGTGTCTTCTCTTTTTGTCAGCATGTATTTTCCTCTCTTTTCTTCCTCATCAGTCTGATCAGAAGTTTATCAATTTTATTATGCCAAAAGGAACAGATTTTGATTTCACCAGTTTTCTCTATTATTTTTGTTTTTTTCTTTCATTGACCTCAGATTTTTATCTATTACATCCTCTCATCTCTTCTGTTTAATTTCTGCATATTTTTTTTCATCTTCTAGTTTCTTAAGTGGAAAGGGGGTCATTAACTAGAGTCCTTTCTTCTTTTCTAATATAGGTATTAGTGCAGAATCCCATTAATTCTGATGTGTTTGGCTTTCATTTTCATTCACTTCAAAATATGTTCTCATTTTCCTTTTAACTTCTTCTTTATTCCATGGCTTATTCAGAAGTGTGTTATTTTGTCTCCAAATATTTAGGGATTTATCAAGGGTCTTTCTGTTATTGATTTCTAATTTAATTCCACGTGACTGCTATTAAAGTGTTTCTTTTTAACATTGGTTCTGAGCAATTTGAATAGGAAGTGCATGATGTAGTGTTCTTCATGTTTTCTGTGCTTGGCGTTTGTGGCAGTTTGAAATTATTTTATGAATCCCAGAAAGAGAAATATTATGATTGTAAGCTAATCTATTCCTCTGAGTGTGATACCCTGTGGTTGAGTTAAATTCAGTGAAGGGACCTAGATTAGCTATTAAGATTGTTGTAGGGGGAAGCGGCTGTGGCTCAATCAGTAGGGCTCCCATTTACCATATGGGAGGCCCCAGGTTCGGTTCCCGGGGCCTCCTGGTGAAGGCAGGCCCACCCGCACGGCGTGGTTAGCTGACCCAGCGAGCACAAGCAGCAAGGGGGGGATAAATGAATAAATAAATAAAATCTTTAAAAAAAAAAAAAAAGATTGTTGTAGGGCTTTTTATTGGACTAGGTCAATGATGCGTGACACAAGTTGAGTACCCAACCCCTTCCTGGGTCTGATGTAAATAGACTCACATAGACAGAGGAGGGAAAAAGGAACTGCTGTGTTTAATCCTGCTGTGTAAGAGAGAGGATCCCTTAGGCATGAAGCCCCAAGAAGCTGGGCTTATGGAGCAGCTCAAAAGGAAACCAGCCCTGCTATATGCCTGGTAGCTTACCGCTCAACTTGGGAAGAGATCAGATCAGCCAAGACTGATATAGGAAGCCCCAAGAGACAAGCCCTATGCCAGCTTGCCCCTGAAATCCAGAAGCAAGTGGAACAGCTGAGCCTGAGAGAGGAAACTAGGAGAGGAAGGAGAGACCAGGCAAAAATCGCCTGCCTTCTTGCCTTCTACACATGGGGCTGACTTTGATGAGAAAGCACCTCTTATAGTGCAAGTTAGACTTTTCACAGGCTTGGAACTGTAAGCTTTTACTCCAAGTAAATACCCTTTACAAAAGCCAACACATTTGTGGTACTTTATATCGGCACCACTTAGGCAAATTAAAACAGACATTGTTGAGCTTCTTGAATTTATATATCTCAGTAAGTTTGGAAAACCTAACCCCACTTTAGTGGGGACTGCAGTTACTTGTGTATTGGGCTGCCTGAAGTTGTCCCATAGTTCAATATTGTTCTTTTCACTTTTTAAAATTATTTTTTCTGTGGGTTTGATTTTGGATAGTTTTTATTGCTATGCCTACAAGATCACTGATTTTTTCTTCTGTGATGTCTAATCTGTTATTAGCCCCATCCAGTGTAATTTTTCATCTCAGAAATTGTAGTTTCCATCTCCAGAACTTTAATGTGAGTCTTTTTTATGTTTTCTATGTCTCTTCTTAAGTGCTTCAACATATGGAGTATAGTAATCATAATTGTTTCAATGTCCTTTTCATTTATTTAACATCTCTGTGAGTTCTGGGTTGGGTTCCATTATTCTCCTCATTGTGGGTCATGTTTTCCTGCTTCTCAGTATGCTTTGTAATCTTTGATTGGATGCCAGACATTGCAAATTTTACCTTTTTGGATGCTAGATATTTTTGTATTACTATAAATCTCCTTGAGCTTTGTTCTAGGATACAGTTAAATTATTTATATTTGGGCTTTGCTTTTATGATTTGTTAGGTGGGTCTAGAGCAGTGCTCAGTCTAGGGCTAATTTTCCCTCACTAACGAGGCAAGACCTTGCTCAGCAGTCTACCCAATGCCCCATGAATTAGGAGTTTGTCCAGCCTGGCAGGTGGACATAGGCACTATTCTCCTCCCTGTGTGAGCGCCAAACACTCTTCCCTCCAGTGCTTTCAGGTGGTTCTTTCCCCGGGGTCAGGTAATTTCCTCGCACACATGTGCTTATGCGTACTCTGCTGAGTACTCCACGGGTTCCCCTGCGGATCTCTAGGTTTGCTGTGTGTGCAGTTCTTGCCTCTCTGGTTCTCTGCCCTATGACCTCAAGCTGCCTTGGTCTCTCTGGCCTTTCAACACCATATCCTCAATGAAAGAAGCCTGCCAGGCTCTAAGTTCCCCTCCCCTGTGCCATGACCTGAAAACCATCTCGATTCTGTAAGCAGGGGCAAACAGGGCTCACCTTCGGGTTACCATCTCTCAGAGAACACTGTCCTTGGTTGCCTGATATCCAGGGTCTTGAAAATTCAGTTTCATGTTTTGGGGTTGTTTTTTTTAGTAGTTTCAAATGAGAACATAAATTGATCCTCCTTCTTCATCTTGGACTGAAGTTTTACTCTGAGATGGAGAGTTATTGGACAGTTTCTAAGAGAGGAGTAAAATGAATTCTACTTGACAAGATTCTTCTGATTGAAGTGTTGAGAATAGGCTGAAGAGAGGGAAGGGCAGAATCAGGGAAACATATTAGGAGGCAAGAGACCATGGTGGCTTGGACTAGTGTGGTGTTAGTGGGGGTGGTGAGAAAGTGGTACAATCTGGAGGTTAAAGTTGACTGGGATGTCTGAATGATTAATGTGGGGTTGTGGGAGGTAATAAAGGGTAATTTCAAGATTTTTGGCCTGAGTAACTGAAAGAATGGAGTTGCAGTAATTGAAATGGGGAAGAGGACAAGAGTAACTGGGGAGAGGGTAGAACATCTTTCTCTTGAGATGCTTCTTCATCCTCCAAGTGAAGATTTCAAAGCAGGCAGTTGGCTATATAGATTTGGAGGTCAAAGGAATGATCTAGGCTGCAGATATACGTTGAGTGTCAAAAACTTTTAAATGGGGAAGTGGATGTGGCTTAAGTGATTGGGCTCCCATCTACCATATAAGAGGTCCAGGGTTCGATTCACGGGCCTCCTGGTGAAAAGCAAGCTGGCCCATGCAGTGAGCTGGCCTGAGCATTGAGCTGGGCCACACAGAGTGCTGGCCCCAGCAGAGTGCTGGCGCATCAAGATGATGCAACAAAAATAGACACAGAAGAGAAACAATAGGAGATGCGGCAGACCAGGGAGCTGAGGTGATGCAAGAGATTCAGCACCTCTCTCCACTCCAGAAGGCCCTAGGATTGGTTCCTGGTGCCGCCTAAAGAAAAGTCAAGCAGACACAGAAGAACACACAGATAGCAGACAGCGAGCATAAAATAACAAGGGGTTGCAGGGGAGAAATAAATGTTAAAAAAAAAAAAAAAAAAAAAAAAAAACTTTTAAATTGATATATATATATATATATATATATATATATATAATGGAATATTATTCATTAAAAAGAAATGAACCAAATATTGATTGTACACTTTGGATGAACTGTATAGTTTATTAATATATATCAATAAAATTAATTTAAAAAAAGGAATGAAGTTCTGATTCATGCGATAACATGGATGAACCTTAAAGTTGTCACATGGAGTGAAATAATGCAGACACAAAAGGACAAATATTGTATGTTTTAACTGATATGAAATAATTAGAGTAAGCAAAGTCGTAAGAGTCAGAATCTAGAATATAGGTTACCAGGGGTTGGGTTGGGGGAAGGGAATGGGGAGTTATGTTTAAATGGTACAGAATTTCTATTTGGGTTGATTGTAAATTTTTGGTAATGGATGGTGATGATGGCATAACATTGTGAGTGTAACTAACAGCACTGGATTATTTATTTGAATGTAGTTAAAAGGAGAAATTTTAGGTCATATATATATATGTTAAATATTTTATTTAATTTTTTAAATAAAAATTAAAAGAAAAAACAGGACTGTACAACACAGTGAACTCTAAACAATGGACTATAGTACAATTAAAAAAATGTTCTTTCATGAATTATAACAAATGTACCAGACTAATGCACAGTGTTAGTAATAGGGTGGTATATAGAAACTGTTTTTTGTTTTTTAGTAAAAGAGGGAATTTATTAGAGTCATACAACGTTTCTTGCAGGAAATCCAACAGCTGAAACATGTCAACACTTAGAAGCACAGCTTTCTGAAGGATAGATGATGCTGCAATCTATCTATATGGAAACTGTATTTTATATATTTTATGCATGATATTTCTGTAAACCTGTAACTTCTCTAGCAACAAAAAAAAGTATTACTGAAACAATAAAAGCTTTTAAGTGGTATTTAAAGCCCTGAGACTGGCTGAGATCATCTGAGGAGAGAGCAGACAGCAGAGGTTTAAGACTGACCTGAGAGCACAGCACTAGGTACAGATTGGGGGAAGGACACTGGCAACAGACACAGGAGCAGCAGCCAAAATCAAAAAACAACAAAAAAAAGAACAGGAGCTGGATGTGGTGTCTTAGAAGCCCAGATGTATTTCTGAGAGGGCACAGTAGTTTGGTTAAGTCAAGTTGAATTCATGGACTGAAAAATGACCATGGATTTAGCAATGTGGAGGTAACATGTCACCTGGGAAAGGACAATTTTAGTGAAAGTGGTTGGGGAAAGATTGGAATGGAAGGGGTTCAAGACAGAATGGAGGCAGAGAAACTAGAAATAGCAAGTATGTACCTTTCCTGTGTCAATCAGTTGTTCTTACAAACCAGTCAGAAAATGTTCTATTTTGATATTTTTTATCAGAAGAGTTCAAAACTCAAACTCTTAATATAAAATATTTAAATCTGGAAACATCATTTCCAGATTTAAGAGAATAAATAGAAGAATTTTACTGGCGTAACACTTTGGCGTATCTTTGAGGCAAAATAATAACATGATGGAAATATTTCCAAACATCCCTTTTTAAAATGTAGTCCAAAAAATGTTAGTTTCTCAGCGCAGAACTAACAAGACTGAAGTAGTTTGCTTTAAATACGTGTAATTTTTCTTATATGTCCTTCCCCATGAAATCAGTTTATTCTGCTAAGTGGTTAACATCAATATAAAAATGTTACTTACCACTTGCCTTTACCATGAGTAAGACAAGCTTTTATTAGCAGCATCTTTATGATTTGGTGTCAGTGGCAGATATTTTAGTGGGCTGCATTTTTACAAATTACTGACACATTCTGGGGACCTCTGGTACTTTTTTGTTATTCTTTGGAGACAGAAACTAAATTAGTGTTGGTATGTTGCCAAGGATCATACTGGATTGTCTGCGTGTCCCCTCTGACTTGGCTTTGCCCTCCGACACATCTCCCCTAGGTGCAGATGCCCAAACTGAACTGGCAAGTGCATCTCTGGGCTGAGAGAGAAGTCCTTGAGTAAAAAGGCATTTAAAGGGGCTGCCCTGAGGAGCCGCTGTGGTAGACCTTCTGAGAACACCAAACAGGAACTTGGTCCCCATCACTTTTTTCCCTAAGTCCTGTTTTAAATAACTGTGCTTTCTTAATATACAACCAAACTTTTTATTCTGGTCTCAAGGCCATATGTGAACCCTGGTTTTCAGAAATGTGGGTCTCATGGCTCCATCTTTATAGACACTCGAATGCATTACAAAATCACTGACCATATTTTGAGAGAATAAAGTAGTATGAGTAATCGTGCCTATACAGGAAAACCTGTATAAAAAGCCAGTGATTCTGTAGACTCTTCCTATGCCAACCAGTGCAGTTAATACCTCATTTTCATGAACAGCAAACTCATGGCAACATTAAAAACAATAATTAATGTTCTTACATTATAAGCCCACTAGGCAGGTACTGTGTCTACTGTGTGTGGCCTTATCACATTGTTGGAGCTGAATAAACGTTCAACAAGAAAAGAAAAAAGTGCTTTCTCAACCTTTTGTTGAAAGCCATCTTTACTTCCAAAGGACAGATTGTTGTGTCTTGTTGCGTGGTTTTTTGTTTTGATTATTATTTTAATATATATATTTTGAAAAGATACTTAGATTACATGAATATTACATAAAAAATAGAGGTGGTGTCAGTTTTTTTTTTTTGACAGTATCTGCCAGGAAGCATATTTCTGATAGCCACTCTGGAACAATCTCTGCAAATTTGGAACTCTCGCCTTTTTGCAGAAGAAAATGCGTACTATAACATACACATTAACTCTGAGACAGCAGCTAAGATTGAAGAGGAAAGAAATGGCACCGTCGACTTTGTAATGTTTTATTTCTCAATATATGACGTAAAGTAGGCAAGAAGCGTTAAAAAACTGGGCAACGGGTAAAGATTTCTATTCTATTAATTCTCTTTTTGACATATTTAAAGTTATTTGTAATTTAGCCAAATTAAATAACACTGTCATTGCATATAATGCCCGCACCATCTGATGAGCAGCTCATGATTGACTGGTGATGTCACCCCATCAAAAGGTCAGGACACGATGTTGCAGTTCATAACAAACCATGCCTTTAAGGCAGATTCGGCGGTTAACTTGAATTGCGATGTAACTGCTTTAAAGGTACAAACTGCAATCACGCAAAAATATGACAGACAGTAAAAGCAAGAGACGACACCCACGTTCGGGGCGGTGTCCCGGGATGAGGAAAGACACGTGCCAGCTACTCCTCAATCACTGCGGATGGATGAGCATGTCCCGGCCGAGGGCAGAATGGGACGCAAGGCGCTCAACAAACTCAGCGTGCAGCCGAATCGGCTTCGCCAGCACCGGAAGCGGCAACGCCCACTTGGGGCGCTGCGGACACACGCGTCAAGGCTGCCCTGCAGGAAGCAGCCAAAAAGCAAAAAAGGAAAAAGGAAGGAAGGACAGGCAAAGGGAGGGCGAGCGGAGAGCCGGGGCCTCGGGGCCCGCCCGCCCGCCGCGCCCCCTTCCCTCCCTCGCCCCGGCGCGGGGCTCCCGGCCGTCGCCCCCCGGCGGCCCTGCTCTCGGATCCCGCGGCCGTCCCCAGGTGCGTACCCGACCCGCCGCAGGCTCGGCCGCCATTAGGGGCGGCTGCTGTCCTCGGAGCTTCCCCCTCCCGAGGGCCGCCGGGAGCCCAGGTGCATGGCGGGAGGTGGCCCTCGGCCGCCCCGGCGCCCCGTTCCGCGCGGGCCCGACGGGGCCCCGAACCCCCTTCCCTACTGGCAGGACCTTAGGAGTGGGGGCGGGGCGGGGCAGCCTTGGCGCCGGGTCAGCGGCCGCGCGTACGGAACGCGCACGCCTCTTCTTTCTGATTGGCTGGACGGAGGCGGGGGGGCGGGTGTCTGCAGGGTCTCGGCGCTCCGGCGCTGGGTGCGCGTGGGTTCGCGGCCTGCCTGGTGCACGTCGGGCTCTC
>JAKSZT010040664.1:0-20945 GCA_026826555.1 Tolypeutes matacus | reverse complement strand
CTGGGTGCGCGTGGGTTCGCGGCCTGCCTGGTGCACGTCGGGCTCTCGCACTGCGTGCGGACGTGCTTGATTGGTTAGATGAGGGGGCGGGGACGCCGTTGTTGCCAGGTAACCGCGCTCGGGCTCCTCCCCCTGACGTCCCGCATTTCCGGGCGGCGGCCAGCGTGGGTTCTGTTGTGGGTCTAGTCAGCGCGCCCGCCTCAAGTGGCGTGTTTGGTGGCAGAAGAGTCCAGAGGTCCAAGAAAAGCCTCCGGCCCAGGGAAGCGGCCTGTAGGCACTGCCCTGCGCCATTCTGGCTTAGAGATGACGGGGAGAAAAGGCTGTCAGCGCTTTCGAACCCAGGCATTGCTTATTGTTTTTTTTTTTTAAAGATTTTATTTATTTATTCATTTATCCCCCTCCTGCTGCCCGTGCTCACCGGGTCAGCCAACCACGCCGTGCAGGCGGGCCTGCCTTCACCAGGAGGCCTCGGGAACCGAACCCGGGGCCTCCCACATGGCAAACGGGAGCCCCACTGACTGAGCCACAGCCGCTTCCCTGCTTATTGTTTTAAATAACATCTTTATTGGCACACACCAAACACCACTAATGTCTAATTCCAGAACATTTAATCACCCCCAAAATGAACCCCATACCGTTAGCAATCACTCCCCTTCCCCCCAACCCTGGCTACCACTAAGCTCTTTTCTTTATGGATTTAGCTACTCTGGACATTTCATATAAATGGAGTCATATAATATGTCGCCTTGTTTGTCTGGTTTTATTCACTCAACGTTTCCGAGGTCCATCGATGTAGCAGGTATCAGTTCTTCACTCCTTTTTACCGCCCTACGATATTCCATCGTGGGGATGGACACATTTTCGTCTGTTCATCCATTGGTGGCCCTTTCCGTTCTCTGCTCGAATGAGTAGTGCAGCTATGAACATTCCATCTCAAGTTTTGCTGTGGACATAAATTTTCAATTTTTAGGTACCTAGGAGTGTGATTGGTGGGCAAAGCTATGCTTTTTAAGAAAAAATTAAGTTGTAGTTTGGTGCTGGTAATTTGAAATCGACGGGTGTCTAGAGATGAGATGATAAACTGGCAAGTTGGGTTGCTGTTGCTCACAGCTGCATGGGAAGAACTGGGTGCCACCCTGGCCATCAGTGGGCCTCAGCTGGTGCTAGGCTGCAGCTGGTGTTAATCTGCCTGGACTTGGGGTGAGTCTTCATTCTTCCTGCCTGTTGGTTGATAAGACCCTGAGGTCTGCGGCCCAGAGCTCTGGATCTTTCCACACATGCTTTTCCCTCATTCTCAGGCTGTGGTACTTGGAAGTAATGCGGACCCTTCTCGCTTCCCTCCCAGTTGTTCACGTTTCATTCCCTGGTGCCCTGAACCACATCAAGGGTGTCAGGCTTACACTCTGCCTTTCTCATCTGTATTTCTGCTTTGTACATGCAGGTCTGTCTCACTTGAGAGCACAGGAATTGGATTTTATTCACCCTTGTTTTCCCCCTCCCCTTTTGCCAGCCGTTTAAGCTTTCACATAGCAGGTGTTCAATTAATTTTGTGGATTTGAATAGGTACACTGAGGTTTGTAGTTTTCATTTATTGTAGGTGTGGGGTAAGCTCTGCAGAAGTGGCACCTCAGGAACTTGTTAATTAAGGCCTCAGTCCCTAAGGAAGTTGAATATAGACTTGCCACGTGACCTAGCAATACCACTAGGAGGTATATACCCAGAAGAACTGAGAGCAATGACACAGACATCTGCACACTGATGTACATAGTGGTGTTTTTCACGATTGTCAAAAGTTGGAAACAACCCAGGTGTGGCAGTTTGATATAGTTATGAATTTGAAAAATAGTTATGGAGTATGTTTGTAAACTGGTCTGTTCCTCTGGGCGTGATTAAATTATGATTAGGGCTTTGATTGGACCGCATCAGTAGTGCCTTGAGTCCACGCCCCTTGATGGGTGATAAAACACTGAGTTCTTGATGTTGGGAGTGTTGTTACCCAGGAGATCGACCACACTCAGACTTTAACCACTTTTATGAAGTTTATTGAACTAAGCCCGCGGGTGTCTGCAGCACCTCTCCTGTAGGAGAGAACTGCAGCCCCGAGGTTCTAAAATGGCTCCCTTTTATAGGGGGTTACAGATGCAGTTTGCAAGCAAGCAGGATAAACAGAAGCGGATTTTGGCAGTTAGCTAGCTAGCGTTTGCACAGTGTGCCCTGATAGCCTGGGGCACAGCTGCAGGGTTGAGATGTCCTTGCAGGATTGTTCAAAGGAGGGAAGGTTGTGTGCTTTTTAGATAAGACACTTGGGAGACAGTGGAAAGCTTTTCTTTTCTACGTTACTCTGGTTGCCATGAAGGCCTATGGGTAGGCTAATTTAGGGTTCAACAGGAGTTCTGATAAGGAGTTTTAATGCTGGAGCCAAGGGAAGTAAGCACACAGAGAAGCTTGGTCGTGAGGAAGGAGAGAAGGCCCCAGGAAAAGAGAGGAGCCATTCACCTGATGGTCAACAGCTGGCCTTGTGGAGAGACGCAAGCCTGAGCCCAGAGAGAAGCAAGCCCCGGGAAGAGAGGAACCCAGGAAGCCTGAACCCTGGCAGATATCGGCAGCCATCTTGCTCCAACACGTGGCAACAAACTTTGGTGAGGGAAGTAACTTACGCTTGATGGCCTGGTAACTGTAAGTTTCTACCCCAAATAAATAGCCTTTATAAAAGCCAGCAGATTTCTGGTATTTTGCATCAGCATCCCTTTGGCTGGCTAATACACCAGGTGTCCATCAATTCATGATGAATGGATAAACAAATTGTGGTGTATACACACAATGGAATGTTATGCAGCTGTCAGAAGAAATGAAGTCGTGAAGCATATGACAACAAGGATGAACCTGGAGGACATTATGTTGAGTGAAACAAGCCAGACACAAAAAGACAGCTACTATATGATTGCGCTATTATGAACTAAATATATTGTGTAAACTCTGGAGTTAATAATTAGAATATAGGTCACCAGAAAATAGAATGAGGATGGAGAATGGAAAACTGATGGTATCTGTGCAGAACTGGTAAAAAGGTTGTTTGTAAATCTTTGGAAATGAATAGAAATGGTGAAAGCCCATCATAGTGTCTATAACTACCATTGCTAATATATGGGTATGACTGGTTGAAAGGGAAAGTCTAAGAACATGTACATTACTAGAAAGAAAGCTAAAAAATGTAACATGGGCTGTATAAGAGTGAAACCTCATGTGAAATACAAATATGGGTAATATTGCATATATAAGACTGTTTTTACAAAATATAAATACAAATAAACGAGAGAGATGGAAACAGAATAGCAGCTATGTATATTAGGGGAAGCATAGAGAGATGAGAGGTGATGAGTTTTTGTTTTTTGTTCATTATTAATATTGCAATAATAAAAATGGTTTAATAATAATTGAAGTGATGAATGGACAACTGTGTGATTATACCAGATACTACTGATTGTACACTTTGGATGGGTTTATGGTTTATTAACATGTATCAATAAAATTAACTTGTTAAAAAAAATAGACAATGAAATATTATGTCACTTCAGCTTTAGTATATAGTGTTTGGGAAATAAAATTTGACAGCTTAGAAAAAATTAATGCCTCAGAGACCTGAAAAATTAACCTTTGCAAAGGAAAGCCTAGAAACAGTTTTAAAAATAAACCAGGCCTCTCTTTCAAGATTTCAAAAATGTAGGAAACGGAGTGAATGACATTCCAAATTAAAAGTTTTAAGTGATGGACGTGAATTGTAGATCAAGAATCGGTAAACTGTTTCTGTAAAGGATCAGATAGTAAATATTTCTGGCTTTGGGAGCATGTGGTCTCCATCACAATTATGCACCTCTGCTTTTATAGCAGGAAAGCAACCATAGACAGTATGTAAACAAACAAGCATGGCTATGTTCCAATAAAGCTTTATTTACAAAAATAGATAGGGCTGGATTTGCCCTACAGGCTGCAGATTGTAGACCCCTGTTCTAGATGTTTGCTTTTCATTAAGTAAAATATTAAAAAGAGAGAAATTCCTCAAGGATCGCTGGGAAAACTAGATGAGATTCTAGAGTTTTTCTAGTTTGCCATCTCCAGATTTTTTTTTTTTTTTTAATTTGTTTTATTTATTTATTTCTCCCTACCCCCTTGTTGTTTGCATTTGCTGTGTGTTTGTTGTGTGCTGTGTTCTCTTTAGGAGGCACTGGGAACCGAAACCAGGACCTCCGATGTAGAAGAGAGGCCCTTAACCGCTTGAGCCGCCTCCACTCCCTGCTTTGTTGTGTGTCTCATTTTGTTTTCCTAGTGTCTGTTATCGCGTCAGCTCACTGCACCTGCCTCTCGCTTCAGCTTGCTGTCTTGCATGTCTTCTTTAGGAGGCACTTGGAACCAAACCTGGGACATCCCGTGTGGTAGGTGGGAGCTCAATCGCTTGCCACATCCGCTTCCCCATCTCCAGTTTTTTTGTTTTGTTTTTTTTACCAGGAGGTCCCGGAGATCGAACCCAGCTCCCTCCATATGGGAGACGGATGCCCAACCATTTGAGCCGCATCCGCCCCCTCCATTTCCAGTTTTAAAAGAGCAAAAAGTTAAAATGCTATATAAAATTTTTGATCGAAATGAACTTTGCTGTTGGCTTTAAAGTTGAGTAGAAAAGGAGGTAATCAACATATATCAGCATATAAACTTTGGAGGATTTTACTTTGTGGTACAAGTTCTCATCAGTACTCTTAGCTTTATTAGAATGCAGTGGGTTTTTCTCAGGTGTGTGTTCTTGGAGTGGGAAACACCATGATAGCTTATAATCATGTTTCATTATTTTTTTTTAAACAGTTTATTGAAGTATATCATTCATACATGAACATACATAAATAATAAGTGTTCAGTAAACATCGTGAACTTACAAAACAAACATGCATAACGTCATACAGGGCTCCCACACATCACCCCACTACAAATACTTTGCATTGTTGTGAAACATTTGTTAAGAAATTATGAAAGAGGGGGCGGATGTGGCTCAGATGGTTGGGCGTCCGTCTGCCATATGGAGGGACCTGGGTTCAATTCCCCGGGACCTCCTGGTAAAATAAAAATATATATATATACATATATAAAGAAGGCTCATGAGCTGCTAGGCTCTGTGTGCTGGTGAGCCGTCAGGCCCCAGAGCCATGCAGCAAGATGATGATGTAACAGGAGAGAGACGCAGGAGAGTCAAGACGAGATGCTCCGAAAGCTCCAAAAACCAGGAACTGAGGTGGCGCAGGTGGCAGAACACCTCTCTCCTACATCGGAGGTCTTCAGGATTGAATCCTGGTGAAGACTGGAGGAGAAGGATGAGAAGAGATGGCAGGAAACAGATACAGAGAATTGCGCAGCGAATGGACACAAAACAGCAAATGGGGAAGGGGGGGTTTAAAATGGATAAAGTAAATAAATAAGTCTTAAAAAAAAAAAAGAAAAGAAATTATGAAAGGGGGGGTGGATGTGGCTCAAATGGTTGGGTGTCCGTCTGCCATATGGAGGGACCTGGGTTCGATCCCCGGGACCTCCTGGTAAAATACACACACACACACACACACACATACACACACACACACATATATAGAAGGCACATGGGCTGCCAGGTCCTGAGAGCCATGCAGCAAGATGATGACATAACAGGAGAGAGACGTAGGGGAGAGACAAGACAAGATGCTCCTAAAGCTCCAAATATCAGGAACTGAGGTGGCGCAGGTGGCAGAACACCTCTCTCCTACATCGGAGGTCTCCAGGATCGAGTCCTGGTGAAGACTGGAGGAGGAGGATAAGAAGAGATGGCAGGAAACAGACACAGAGAATTGCCCAGCGAATGGACACAAAACAGCAAAATGGGGAAGGGGGGGTTAAAATGGATAAAGTAAATAAATAAATCTTAAAAAAAAAAAAAAAAAGAAAAATTATGAAAGAGCATTGACAAAGTATTACTACTAACTATAGTCTGTATCTTACTCCCCTATACTTTTTTTTTTTTTAAGGATTTATTTATTATTTACGTTTATCCATTTTTACCCCCCCACTCCCCCTCCCGTTTTTGCTGGTTTTGTGTCCATTCGCTGGGCAACTCTGTCCGTTTCCTGTCCTCTCTTCTCATCCTTCTCCTCCTGTCTTCACTGGGATTCAATCCTCGGAACCTCCAGTGTGGGAGAGAGGCATCCTACTGCCTACGCCACCTTAGTTCCTGGTTTTTCAGTGCATCTCATCTTGGCTCTCCCTTGTGTCACTCTCCTGTTATGTCATATCTTGCTGTGTGGCTCATGGGGCCTGATGGCGCACCCATGTGCTGGGCCTGGGGGGCTCACCTGCTGGCGGGGCCTATGTTTCATTACTTTTGATGATCTATTAATGAACGATGTGTTCCAAACCATTAAATATAACAGACTGTTTCCTGCCTCTGTTGGTTGTGACTTAAAGGATGCAAAGCACAATAATTATGAAACCCTTTTTTAAAATTATTATTGGAGGCACACTTGATGCTAACTGATGTAACTAACTTTTATGAGTTCTACTTAGTTCTTTTCTGCCAATTATTTTATTCTCTGTTGACAACTGGAGATTTTGAGATCTTGGCCCTCTTAATGATTACTGTGGTATACATTTAACATAAAATTATATCTTTACCACAGGATCTAGCAGATGTCAATCAAGCAATTTACTCTGGTGTTTTAGAAGAGGCCTTTGTTGAAACTTTCCCTGTGTAAAGAATTGTGTGAAACAGAAAATACACTGGGGTAGTATATAGCTACATGTAACTGATGAAATTTTTTTTTTTTTTTTTTTTTTTTTTTAAGATTTTTTATTTATTTATTCATTTATCTCCCCCCCTTGCTGCTTGTGCTCGCTGGGTCAGTCAACCACGCCGTGCAGGCGGGCCTGCCTTCACCAGGAGGCCCCGGGAACCGAACCCAGGGCCTCCCATATGGTAAACGGGAGCCCCACTGATTGAGCCACAGCCGCTTCCCTAACTGATGAAATTTTAACCTTGGTTATCTGCCATAACAAAAAGAGAGAGGTCTGACCCTGATCAAAATGGCAGAGTGAAGGAAGCGGATGTGGCTCAATCAGTTGAACTCCTGCCTCCCACATGGGAGGTCCAAAGTTGGGATCCTCGTGCCTTCTAAAGAAGACAAACAACAAGCAGACATCAAGCAAAAACAATGAGCAGTCAATGAACAAAAAACAAATGAGCAGACAGCAAGCAAAAACAAACAAGCAGGGTGTGGATGTGGCTCAAGCAATTGAGCACTGCCTTCTACATGGCTGGTCCTGGGTTTGGTTCTGATGTCCTCTAAAGAAAAAACAAACAAGCTGAAAACAAGAAAAGGGAAAAAAACAATGAGCAGACAATGAGCAAAAACAACAACCAAACAGATGAGGGAGCCATATCAGGGGGGAGGGCCAAAGCAGAGTGAGACCCTTTAGGGCTCTGTTCCCCAAAAGAAGTGTTTCTTTTTTTTTAACAAATCAAATTTGTTGATACTTATTAATAAAGCATACAGTTCATCCAAAGTGTACAATCAATAGGTATTTGGTATAATCACGTAGTTGTGCATTCATCATTTCAGTCATTATAAGAGCGTTTTCATTATTTCAATAATAATAAAACAAAAAAAACACAAATTCTTCACCTCTCAATCTCTCTGTGCTTCCCCTGCCATACATAGCTGCTATTTCTGGCTATTCTTGCACATTTATTTATTTATTTTTAAAGCAGTTTTATTGAGATTTATTCACATATCATACAATCTATCCAAAGTTTATAATCAATGGCTTTTAATATTACCCTAGACAAAATCATATAATAATTTATATTTTTAAAACATTTAATTGAATACTTTTATTTTTTATCTTTCAGTTTGGAGTTGATTACTAAGAATGGTATGAGACCAACCTGAATATTTATTAATAAGTTTTCCCATAAGGAGAGCTGATTGTCCCAAATAATTTTTTGGCTAGTATAGACTTTTCTGAGAGTTTGAAATATTTAAAACATATGATGAATTTCCATAAATACACGGGAGAATTTCTGGAAAGTATTTGTTTCTACTGATCTTTTCTTGTGCTAATATGACAAAGTTGCGATTGCTACATCTTTGTAAGAAGTTCTGATTTTATTCAATCATCTCTTCTTTGTTCATTTATTATATATAAAATTGCCTTAACTATTCATAACATTGACTTCCATATAAATTTTAAAACCATTTTGTCAAGTTGCACAAAAATTCCCCATGGGATTTTGAATGGGATTTAATCAAATTCATGAACTAATTGAGAAAATTTAAATGGAGGAATGGCATTTTACAATACTGAATCTTTCCATCCATAAATGTGGTATTCTCAAATATTACAGTTGATTTCAGTCATCTTCCTGAATGGATTCAACCCTCTGCTTATAGATAACTACTTCTTTCTGAGAACAGGATCATCCAACTTTTTAGGGCAGTAGTTTCCACATTATATTTATTTATTTTTGAGCATAAACAAAGAGCAAATTATATACACATTCTATTATACTAATATGTACTTAATAAACTTTACAAAGAAATGTTTAACAGATAAAGATGAAAAAACAATCACCTTAAAATAATTTTTAAAAAATATTCTTCCTAAAAATATTAGTGGTAAGAAAATGGTAGTGAGATATTTTTAGTGAGAGCAATGTGACTGCATATGCCTAATTTAAAAATAGGTTTAATATTTTGTGATAAAGAAATACTTAAGTCTGACTTTTTAATCAGTTTGGGGGTACAATTTATGAATGATGATAAATTTGAAATGTGCAGCTCAATGAATTTTGAAAAATCTAGTCACCCATGTGAGCTTCACCACAATTAAGATCACCATAGGGAGGTGGCTGTGGCTCAGTTGGTTGGGCTCCCGTTTACCAAATGGGAGGCCCTGGGTTCGATTCCCGGGGCCTCCTGGTGAAAGCTAGTCAGCCTGTGAGGCGAGCTGATGGCCCACGCAGGTGTAGCAAGATGATGCAACAAAGGGAGACAAGCAGACACAGAAAAACGCACAGCAAGCGGACACAGCGAGCACAAGCAGCAAGGGGTCGGCGGGGGTGGGGGGGTAAATAAATAAATAAAATAAATCTTAAAAAAAAAAAAAAAGATCAGCATAATGTCATTACCTCCCAAAGCTTCCTCAAGTCCTTTGTAGACAATCCCTCTCTCGACCATCAGTACTAGGAAACTGACATTTTCTGCCACAGTAGAATAGCTTGCAATTTCTAGAAGTGAACATAGAAGGAATTATAAATTTTGTACTCCTTTCTATCTGGCTTGTTTGACTGGGCATGATTTGGAAATGAATCTGTATTTTACATATGTATTAGTCGGCCAGAGGGGTGCTGATGCAAAGAAGTACCAGAACTCTGTTGGCTTTTATAAAGAGTATTTATTTGGGGTAAGAGCTTACAATTACAAGGCCCTAAAGAGTCCAATTCAAGGTTGCTTTCACACAAAAGTCAGTTGCGAAGTGCTGAAGCAAGATGGCAGGCGATCTCTGCCTGGTCTCTCCTTCCTCTTTCCTCTTAAGGCTCCGTCGGCCCAGCTTCTTGTGATCTCAGGCTGGCATAGGGCTCGTCTCTCCTCCCAGAGCTTTAGCTGTTTGAGCCTTCTCCTTTCTGTCACATGGCAGGACTGAAATGACCAAGTTCTTTCCTCTTCCGTGTCTTCTCCTGTGTGTCTTCTTGAGTGAGTGTCCCTTTATATCAGTCTACCAAGGGGGCGAGGACTCAACACTCAGTCACACCCTACTGACGTGGTCGAATCAAAGCCCTAATCTTAACAGGTAATTTAATCAAGACATGTCAGCTGAATCTAATGCATTCAAAGGGTATCACACCCAGAGGAACAGACCAGTTTACAAACATAATCTCTCTTTTTAAGATTCATAAATAATCTCAAATTGCCAGAACATATATCAGCAATTCTTTCAATTTGCTAAGTAGTATTCCATTTTGAATGAGTTGGAAAATATTTCCTCCTCTTAGGCTTTTGGGAAGAGTTTGTGTAGAATTGGTTGGTTGTTTTTTTGTTTTTTATTTTATCCTTAAATGTTTGGTCGAATTCAGCAGTAAAGCCATCTGGGCTGGAATTTTCTTTGTGGGAATTTTTTTTTAGCTGTTTTATTGAGATATATTGACATACCATACAATCTATCCAAAGTGTATAATCAGTGGCTTTTAGTATAATCACAATGTTGTGTATTCATTACCAAAGGAATTTTAAAACAATTTCATTATTCCAAAAAGAAAAACTCCATACCTCTTAGCAGTCACTTCTCAATCCCTCTATCCTTCCCCAGCCCTACATAACCACTAATCTAATTCCATCTTTTTTTTTTTTTTTTTTTTTAAGATTTTATTTATTTATTCATTTATCCCCCCTTTGCTGCTTGTGCTCGCTGGGTCAGCTAACCACGCCGTGCGGGCGGGCCTGCCTTCACCAGGAGGCCCCGGGAACCGAACCCAGGGCCTCCCATATGGTAAATGGGAGCCCTACTGATTGAGCCACAGCCGCTTCCCCTAATTCCATCTTTATAAATTGATTCTATTTTACATTTTATATACATGGAATCATACAATATGTAGTACTTTGTGTCTGGTTTCCTTCACTTAGCATAATGTTTAGGTTTTTTTTTTTTTGCCTGATAGTAACATTTGGTAACATTAAGATATGTAATATTTGTTCAGTTTCAAAGAAAAACAGTCTCATATATGCAATATTACCGATATTCATGGTTCACCTGAGGTTTTACAATGCTATGTCCCATGTTACAGTTTTTAGCTTTCCTTCTAGTAATGTACATGGCTTTAGACCTTCCCTTTCAACCAGTGTCATATCCATATAATAGCAATGCTAGTTGCAAACATGTTGTACTTTCACCTTTTCTATTCATTTCCAAAGATTAACACACAACCTTTTTACCAATTCTATACAACTTACCCCTCAGCTTTCCATTCATTAACCCTCATTCTATTTTCTGGTGACCCATATTCTAGTTATGAACTCCAGGAGCTTACACAATATATTTACTTCATAATAGTGCAATCATACAGTATTTGTCCTTTTGGGTCTGGCTTGCTTCACTCAACATAATGTTCTCCAGGTTCATCCATGTCATATGCTTTATGATTTCATTTCTTCTGACAGCTGAATAATAGTCCATAGTATGTATATACCACAATCTGTTTATCCTTTCATCATTTGATGGACATCTGGGTTGTTTCCATCTTTGGTAATCGTGAATAACGCCGCTATGAACATCAGTGTGCAGTATTCTGTTCATGTCCTGCTCTCAGTTCTTCTGGGTATATACCCAAAAGATGTATTGTTGGGTCATGTGGCAAATCTGTATTTAACTTCCTTAGGAACTGCCAGATAGTACTCCACAGTGGCTGTACCATTCTACATTCTTTGTGGGAAGTTTGTAAACTACAATTTCGTTTAGTAGGTATTGGGTTCTTTAGGTTATCTATTTCTTCATGACTTAGCTTTGATAATTATTTGAAAGCTTTTTTTTCCATTTCCTTTACAGATTTATTTACTTATTTTTTTATTTATTTCTCCCCACCCCCTCATTGTTTGCACTTGCTGTGTCTGTTCGTCTTCCTTGTTTCTTTTTGTTTGTTTGCTTTAAACAATTTATTGAAGTATATCATTCATACATGAACATACATAAACTATAAGTGTTCAGTAAACACCATGAACTTAGAAAACAAACATGCATAACATCATGCAGGGCTCCCACATATCGCCCCCCTACAAACACCCTGCATTGTTATGAAACATTTGTTAACAAATCATGAAAGAGCATTGTCAAAGTATTACTACTAACTATAGTCCGTATCTTCCTCCCCTATACACTTTTTTAAGGATTTATTTATTTATATACTTTTATCAACCCCCCCCCCCCGTTTTTGCTGTTTCTGGTTCCATTCACTGGGCAACTCTCTGTGTCTGTTTCCCACCCTCTCTTCTCATCCTTTTCCTCCTGTCTTCACTGGTATTCGATCCTCGGAATCTCCGATATGGGAGAGAGGCCTCCTACTGCCTGTGCCACCTGAGTTCCTGGTTTTTCGGTGCGTCTCGCCTTGGCTCTCCCTTGTGTCACTTTCCTGTTATGTCATCATCTTGCTGCGTGACTCGCGGGGCCTGTGGGCCCACACGCTTTCTGTATTTTTCTTTTTTACCGGGAGGTCCGGGGATCAAACCCAGGTCCCTCCATATGGGAGACAGATACCCAACCACCCAAGCCACATCCGTCCCCCTGCTATATCCCTTAAGGTTGACCAAAGATACCCAAAGTTACAGTCTTTTCCCATACAGGATAGTCATATAATAAATCAGGCTTAGTTTATCATCAGCATTCTAAAAACCAGACCTAGGGAGAAAAACTAGGTCTGGGGACACATGCATGGTTTCTAATATAGCGAATGTTTAACCTACCCTGATTATCACAAAATCAAGTCAGCAAGAATATTCGCATTTCCTTGTTTCTTTAGGAGGTACCAGGAACCGACCCTGGGACCTCCAATATGGGAGGGAGGTACCCAATCGCTTGAGCCACCTACATTCTCTGCTTTGTTGTGTCTCTTAGTGTTTTTCTTTTTGTGTCTCTTATTGTGTCATCTTGTTGAGTCAGCTTGCCACCCCTGCCTGTCACAGCTGCTCGCTGTCTTGCTCCTCCTCTCTAGGAGGTGCTGGGAACCTCCGCTCCCTGCTTCATTGTGTCTGTCATCATGTTTTTCTTCTTGTGTCTCTTTTTTTTTTATTTTTATTTTTTCATTTTACTGGGAGGCCCTGGGGATCGAACCCAGGTCCCTCCATATGGCAGACGGACGCCCAACCATTTGAGCCACACCCGCCCCCCCTTGTGTCTCTTTTTGCATCAGCTTGCTGCACCTACAGGTTGCACCAGCTTGCTGTCTTTTTCAGGAGGCATTGGGAACCAATCCAGGGACCTCCTGTGTGGTAGGCGGGAGCCCAATCACTTGAGCCACATCTGCTTCCCTCCATTTCCTTTATTTATTTTTTAAAGATTTTATTTATTTATTCATTTATCCCCCCCTTGCTGCCCGTGCTCGCCAGGTCAGCCAACCGCGCCGTGCGGGCGGGCCTGCCTTCACCAGGAGGCCCCGGGAACCGAACCTGGGGCCTCCCATATGGCAAACGGGAGCCCCACTGATTGAGCCACAGCCGCTTCCCTCCATTTCCTTTAAATTATCAAATTTAGTGCCACAAAATGGCTCATAATATTCCCTTATTATTCTTTTAAAACCTGTAGAATGTCTAATGATTTCATCTTTTTAAAATTCCTGATATTGGTAAATTGTGTCTTCTCTTTTTGTCAGCATGTATTTTCCTCTCTTTTCTTCCTCATCAGTCTGATCAGAAGTTTATCAATTTTATTATGCCAAAAGGAACAGATTTTGATTTCACCAGTTTTCTCTATTATTTTTGTTTTTTTCTTTCATTGACCTCAGATTTTTATCTATTACATCCTCTCATCTCTTCTGTTTAATTTCTGCATATTTTTTTTCATCTTCTAGTTTCTTAAGTGGAAAGGGGGTCATTAACTAGAGTCCTTTCTTCTTTTCTAATATAGGTATTAGTGCAGAATCCCATTAATTCTGATGTGTTTGGCTTTCATTTTCATTCACTTCAAAATATGTTCTCATTTTCCTTTTAACTTCTTCTTTATTCCATGGCTTATTCAGAAGTGTGTTATTTTGTCTCCAAATATTTAGGGATTTATCAAGGGTCTTTCTGTTATTGATTTCTAATTTAATTCCACGTGACTGCTATTAAAGTGTTTCTTTTTAACATTGGTTCTGAGCAATTTGAATAGGAAGTGCATGATGTAGTGTTCTTCATGTTTTCTGTGCTTGGCGTTTGTGGCAGTTTGAAATTATTTTATGAATCCCAGAAAGAGAAATATTATGATTGTAAGCTAATCTATTCCTCTGAGTGTGATACCCTGTGGTTGAGTTAAATTCAGTGAAGGGACCTAGATTAGCTATTAAGATTGTTGTAGGGGGAAGCGGCTGTGGCTCAATCAGTAGGGCTCCCATTTACCATATGGGAGGCCCCAGGTTCGGTTCCCGGGGCCTCCTGGTGAAGGCAGGCCCACCCGCACGGCGTGGTTAGCTGACCCAGCGAGCACAAGCAGCAAGGGGGGGATAAATGAATAAATAAATAAAATCTTTAAAAAAAAAAAAAAGATTGTTGTAGGGCTTTTTATTGGACTAGGTCAATGATGCGTGACACAAGTTGAGTACCCAACCCCTTCCTGGGTCTGATGTAAATAGACTCACATAGACAGAGGAGGGAAAAAGGAACTGCTGTGTTTAATCCTGCTGTGTAAGAGAGAGGATCCCTTAGGCATGAAGCCCCAAGAAGCTGGGCTTATGGAGCAGCTCAAAAGGAAACCAGCCCTGCTATATGCCTGGTAGCTTACCGCTCAACTTGGGAAGAGATCAGATCAGCCAAGACTGATATAGGAAGCCCCAAGAGACAAGCCCTATGCCAGCTTGCCCCTGAAATCCAGAAGCAAGTGGAACAGCTGAGCCTGAGAGAGGAAACTAGGAGAGGAAGGAGAGACCAGGCAAAAATCGCCTGCCTTCTTGCCTTCTACACATGGGGCTGACTTTGATGAGAAAGCACCTCTTATAGTGCAAGTTAGACTTTTCACAGGCTTGGAACTGTAAGCTTTTACTCCAAGTAAATACCCTTTACAAAAGCCAACACATTTGTGGTACTTTATATCGGCACCACTTAGGCAAATTAAAACAGACATTGTTGAGCTTCTTGAATTTATATATCTCAGTAAGTTTGGAAAACCTAACCCCACTTTAGTGGGGACTGCAGTTACTTGTGTATTGGGCTGCCTGAAGTTGTCCCATAGTTCAATATTGTTCTTTTCACTTTTTAAAATTATTTTTTCTGTGGGTTTGATTTTGGATAGTTTTTATTGCTATGCCTACAAGATCACTGATTTTTTCTTCTGTGATGTCTAATCTGTTATTAGCCCCATCCAGTGTAATTTTTCATCTCAGAAATTGTAGTTTCCATCTCCAGAACTTTAATGTGAGTCTTTTTTATGTTTTCTATGTCTCTTCTTAAGTGCTTCAACATATGGAGTATAGTAATCATAATTGTTTCAATGTCCTTTTCATTTATTTAACATCTCTGTGAGTTCTGGGTTGGGTTCCATTATTCTCCTCATTGTGGGTCATGTTTTCCTGCTTCTCAGTATGCTTTGTAATCTTTGATTGGATGCCAGACATTGCAAATTTTACCTTTTTGGATGCTAGATATTTTTGTATTACTATAAATCTCCTTGAGCTTTGTTCTAGGATACAGTTAAATTATTTATATTTGGGCTTTGCTTTTATGATTTGTTAGGTGGGTCTAGAGCAGTGCTCAGTCTAGGGCTAATTTTCCCTCACTAACGAGGCAAGACCTTGCTCAGCAGTCTACCCAATGCCCCATGAATTAGGAGTTTGTCCAGCCTGGCAGGTGGACATAGGCACTATTCTCCTCCCTGTGTGAGCGCCAAACACTCTTCCCTCCAGTGCTTTCAGGTGGTTCTTTCCCCGGGGTCAGGTAATTTCCTCGCACACATGTGCTTATGCGTACTCTGCTGAGTACTCCACGGGTTCCCCTGCGGATCTCTAGGTTTGCTGTGTGTGCAGTTCTTGCCTCTCTGGTTCTCTGCCCTATGACCTCAAGCTGCCTTGGTCTCTCTGGCCTTTCAACACCATATCCTCAATGAAAGAAGCCTGCCAGGCTCTAAGTTCCCCTCCCCTGTGCCATGACCTGAAAACCATCTCGATTCTGTAAGCAGGGGCAAACAGGGCTCACCTTCGGGTTACCATCTCTCAGAGAACACTGTCCTTGGTTGCCTGATATCCAGGGTCTTGAAAATTCAGTTTCATGTTTTGGGGTTGTTTTTTTTAGTAGTTTCAAATGAGAACATAAATTGATCCTCCTTCTTCATCTTGGACTGAAGTTTTACTCTGAGATGGAGAGTTATTGGACAGTTTCTAAGAGAGGAGTAAAATGAATTCTACTTGACAAGATTCTTCTGATTGAAGTGTTGAGAATAGGCTGAAGAGAGGGAAGGGCAGAATCAGGGAAACATATTAGGAGGCAAGAGACCATGGTGGCTTGGACTAGTGTGGTGTTAGTGGGGGTGGTGAGAAAGTGGTACAATCTGGAGGTTAAAGTTGACTGGGATGTCTGAATGATTAATGTGGGGTTGTGGGAGGTAATAAAGGGTAATTTCAAGATTTTTGGCCTGAGTAACTGAAAGAATGGAGTTGCAGTAATTGAAATGGGGAAGAGGACAAGAGTAACTGGGGAGAGGGTAGAACATCTTTCTCTTGAGATGCTTCTTCATCCTCCAAGTGAAGATTTCAAAGCAGGCAGTTGGCTATATAGATTTGGAGGTCAAAGGAATGATCTAGGCTGCAGATATACGTTGAGTGTCAAAAACTTTTAAATGGGGAAGTGGATGTGGCTTAAGTGATTGGGCTCCCATCTACCATATAAGAGGTCCAGGGTTCGATTCACGGGCCTCCTGGTGAAAAGCAAGCTGGCCCATGCAGTGAGCTGGCCTGAGCATTGAGCTGGGCCACACAGAGTGCTGGCCCCAGCAGAGTGCTGGCGCATCAAGATGATGCAACAAAAATAGACACAGAAGAGAAACAATAGGAGATGCGGCAGACCAGGGAGCTGAGGTGATGCAAGAGATTCAGCACCTCTCTCCACTCCAGAAGGCCCTAGGATTGGTTCCTGGTGCCGCCTAAAGAAAAGTCAAGCAGACACAGAAGAACACACAGATAGCAGACAGCGAGCATAAAATAACAAGGGGTTGCAGGGGAGAAATAAATGTTAAAAAAAAAAAAAAAAAAAAAAAAAAACTTTTAAATTGATATATATATATATATATATATATATATATATAATGGAATATTATTCATTAAAAAGAAATGAACCAAATATTGATTGTACACTTTGGATGAACTGTATAGTTTATTAATATATATCAATAAAATTAATTTAAAAAAAGGAATGAAGTTCTGATTCATGCGATAACATGGATGAACCTTAAAGTTGTCACATGGAGTGAAATAATGCAGACACAAAAGGACAAATATTGTATGTTTTAACTGATATGAAATAATTAGAGTAAGCAAAGTCGTAAGAGTCAGAATCTAGAATATAGGTTACCAGGGGTTGGGTTGGGGGAAGGGAATGGGGAGTTATGTTTAAATGGTACAGAATTTCTATTTGGGTTGATTGTAAATTTTTGGTAATGGATGGTGATGATGGCATAACATTGTGAGTGTAACTAACAGCACTGGATTATTTATTTGAATGTAGTTAAAAGGAGAAATTTTAGGTCATATATATATATGTTAAATATTTTATTTAATTTTTTAAATAAAAATTAAAAGAAAAAACAGGACTGTACAACACAGTGAACTCTAAACAATGGACTATAGTACAATTAAAAAAATGTTCTTTCATGAATTATAACAAATGTACCAGACTAATGCACAGTGTTAGTAATAGGGTGGTATATAGAAACTGTTTTTTGTTTTTTAGTAAAAGAGGGAATTTATTAGAGTCATACAACGTTTCTTGCAGGAAATCCAACAGCTGAAACATGTCAACACTTAGAAGCACAGCTTTCTGAAGGATAGATGATGCTGCAATCTATCTATATGGAAACTGTATTTTATATATTTTATGCATGATATTTCTGTAAACCTGTAACTTCTCTAGCAACAAAAAAAAGTATTACTGAAACAATAAAAGCTTTTAAGTGGTATTTAAAGCCCTGAGACTGGCTGAGATCATCTGAGGAGAGAGCAGACAGCAGAGGTTTAAGACTGACCTGAGAGCACAGCACTAGGTACAGATTGGGGGAAGGACACTGGCAACAGACACAGGAGCAGCAGCCAAAATCAAAAAACAACAAAAAAAAGAACAGGAGCTGGATGTGGTGTCTTAGAAGCCCAGATGTATTTCTGAGAGGGCACAGTAGTTTGGTTAAGTCAAGTTGAATTCATGGACTGAAAAATGACCATGGATTTAGCAATGTGGAGGTAACATGTCACCTGGGAAAGGACAATTTTAGTGAAAGTGGTTGGGGAAAGATTGGAATGGAAGGGGTTCAAGACAGAATGGAGGCAGAGAAACTAGAAATAGCAAGTATGTACCTTTCCTGTGTCAATCAGTTGTTCTTACAAACCAGTCAGAAAATGTTCTATTTTGATATTTTTTATCAGAAGAGTTCAAAACTCAAACTCTTAATATAAAATATTTAAATCTGGAAACATCATTTCCAGATTTAAGAGAATAAATAGAAGAATTTTACTGGCGTAACACTTTGGCGTATCTTTGAGGCAAAATAATAACATGATGGAAATATTTCCAAACATCCCTTTTTAAAATGTAGTCCAAAAAATGTTAGTTTCTCAGCGCAGAACTAACAAGACTGAAGTAGTTTGCTTTAAATACGTGTAATTTTTCTTATATGTCCTTCCCCATGAAATCAGTTTATTCTGCTAAGTGGTTAACATCAATATAAAAATGTTACTTACCACTTGCCTTTACCATGAGTAAGACAAGCTTTTATTAGCAGCATCTTTATGATTTGGTGTCAGTGGCAGATATTTTAGTGGGCTGCATTTTTACAAATTACTGACACATTCTGGGGACCTCTGGTACTTTTTTGTTATTCTTTGGAGACAGAAACTAAATTAGTGTTGGTATGTTGCCAAGGATCATACTGGATTGTCTGCGTGTCCCCTCTGACTTGGCTTTGCCCTCCGACACATCTCCCCTAGGTGCAGATGCCCAAACTGAACTGGCAAGTGCATCTCTGGGCTGAGAGAGAAGTCCTTGAGTAAAAAGGCATTTAAAGGGGCTGCCCTGAGGAGCCGCTGTGGTAGACCTTCTGAGAACACCAAACAGGAACTTGGTCCCCATCACTTTTTTCCCTAAGTCCTGTTTTAAATAACTGTGCTTTCTTAATATACAACCAAACTTTTTATTCTGGTCTCAAGGCCATATGTGAACCCTGGTTTTCAGAAATGTGGGTCTCATGGCTCCATCTTTATAGACACTCGAATGCATTACAAAATCACTGACCATATTTTGAGAGAATAAAGTAGTATGAGTAATCGTGCCTATACAGGAAAACCTGTATAAAAAGCCAGTGATTCTGTAGACTCTTCCTATGCCAACCAGTGCAGTTAATACCTCATTTTCATGAACAGCAAACTCATGGCAACATTAAAAACAATAATTAATGTTCTTACATTATAAGCCCACTAGGCAGGTACTGTGTCTACTGTGTGTGGCCTTATCACATTGTTGGAGCTGAATAAACGTTCAACAAGAAAAGAAAAAAGTGCTTTCTCAACCTTTTGTTGAAAGCCATCTTTACTTCCAAAGGACAGATTGTTGTGTCTTGTTGCGTGGTTTTTTGTTTTGATTATTATTTTAATATATATATTTTGAAAAGATACTTAGATTACATGAATATTACATAAAAAATAGAGGTGGTGTCAGTTTTTTTTTTTTGACAGTATCTGCCAGGAAGCATATTTCTGATAGCCACTCTGGAACAATCTCTGCAAATTTGGAACTCTCGCCTTTTTGCAGAAGAAAATGCGTACTATAACATACACATTAACTCTGAGACAGCAGCTAAGATTGAAGAGGAAAGAAATGGCACCGTCGACTTTGTAATGTTTTATTTCTCAATATATGACGTAAAGTAGGCAAGAAGCGTTAAAAAACTGGGCAACGGGTAAAGATTTCTATTCTATTAATTCTCTTTTTGACATATTTAAAGTTATTTGTAATTTAGCCAAATTAAATAACACTGTCATTGCATATAATGCCCGCACCATCTGATGAGCAGCTCATGATTGACTGGTGATGTCACCCCATCAAAAGGTCAGGACACGATGTTGCAGTTCATAACAAACCATGCCTTTAAGGCAGATTCGGCGGTTAACTTGAATTGCGATGTAACTGCTTTAAAGGTACAAACTGCAATCACGCAAAAATATGACAGACAGTAAAAGCAAGAGACGACACCCACGTTCGGGGCGGTGTCCCGGGATGAGGAAAGACACGTGCCAGCTACTCCTCAATCACTGCGGATGGATGAGCATGTCCCGGCCGAGGGCAGAATGGGACGCAAGGCGCTCAACAAACTCAGCGTGCAGCCGAATCGGCTTCGCCAGCACCGGAAGCGGCAACGCCCACTTGGGGCGCTGCGGACACACGCGTCAAGGCTGCCCTGCAGGAAGCAGCCAAAAAGCAAAAAAGGAAAAAGGAAGGAAGGACAGGCAAAGGGAGGGCGAGCGGAGAGCCGGGGCCTCGGGGCCCGCCCGCCCGCCGCGCCCCCTTCCCTCCCTCGCCCCGGCGCGGGGCTCCCGGCCGTCGCCCCCCGGCGGCCCTGCTCTCGGATCCCGCGGCCGTCCCCAGGTGCGTACCCGACCCGCCGCAGGCTCGGCCGCCATTAGGGGCGGCTGCTGTCCTCGGAGCTTCCCCCTCCCGAGGGCCGCCGGGAGCCCAGGTGCATGGCGGGAGGTGGCCCTCGGCCGCCCCGGCGCCCCGTTCCGCGCGGGCCCGACGGGGCCCCGAACCCCCTTCCCTACTGGCAGGACCTTAGGAGTGGGGGCGGGGCGGGGCAGCCTTGGCGCCGGGTCAGCGGCCGCGCGTACGGAACGCGCACGCCTCTTCTTTCTGATTGGCTGGACGGAGGCGGGGGGGCGGGTGTCTGCAGGGTCTCGGCGCTCCGGCGCTGGGTGCGCGTGGGTTCGCGGCCTGCCTGGTGCACGTCGGGCTCTC
>JAKSZT010040643.1:2201671-2229945 GCA_026826555.1 Tolypeutes matacus | reverse complement strand
ACCAATAGTAAAATTTTTTTAAAGTGCACAAATATTGTAATAGATAAATACAGTAATACATCTGCTGTATAGATGAATTAGGTGTCTGCCAAACAGAATAAAGAGGCTGTACCATGTTTTCCACATGATGCCTCAAAAACACCCGTTCATCAGCTGTTGCACACTCCTAGAGGGAAGCTGACTATGGGGCACCATTCAAGGCAAAATACACGAAATTTTAGGTTTTACAAAAGGCTAATTTAACTTAGGTCAAGGTGTATTATAATTATTTAGTGAGAAAATCAGAATAAGCTACTGAAAACTCAGTACAGTAAAATTATGCAAATACATAAGGAAACATATAAATAAGCATTATATATACACAGAAAAATAATTGGAGGAAAATACATGTGAAGATTAACCACTTGACACTTTTGGGGTAGGGAGGGGACGAGCAGTTGAAATACAGTGGCTTCTTTGGGAGTTGGAGGTTGTCCTGAGTACTGTTGTGGCAATGGATGTAGGCCTTTTTAAATCAGCACACACCACTCAGAACTGAGTGGGAGAGAGTGTGGTCTACAGTGTGAACTGTGGTCTATGGTTGGTGGCAAGACTCCAGGATGTGTAAGTTCATTGAGGGTGGTGGGCCACACTGTGGGAGATGTTTGTGTGGGATGTGGTGAGAGGTGTGGGAGGTGGGGAACATGGGAATCCCAGTGGGTTCCATGTGGTGTTTTGGGTGATCTGGGCGCCTCTTAGAATATATGTATATATATATATATATATATGGACAACATTTTTGTAAGCAGGTGCACATGTGTGCATGTATATTTATATATCATTTTGCAGATGTTTGTATGTGTTGTGAGAATTTTGATTTTTACCCATAATAAAAAATTAAAAAAAAAATTAACAACAGTTTGAATGAATTTTATTTTCATTAGATTTTGGTTTTTTCCAAATTGTTGTATAATCAACAATGTTACTCTCCTAAGAGTGTCACACTTTTAAATATAAAAATGTTTCATTGTGAAAAGTATACTATTCTTTCCCTGGTGGTTAATGGTCTGGCCATTCAGTCACAGAGTAATCAAGTTTTTCTCTAGTATACCTTCTCTGTTACCCTTTGAAAAATTAGAGTTTCACAAAGAAATACCAAAAAATCATGCTTAAAGTTATGTGGCTTCTAATGGGAAGACAATTCTCTGTTACATATGTTGAAGTTTTTTCTGGTATCATGCCAAAAAGTTGTCCTTGGAAATTGATCCCCAGGGCTGAGCAAATGTTGCTTTATTAGCCATCCTCCATATAAGGGGTACAGTGGTAATATCAAGGTGAAAGACAAAGAGATGCTCTGCTCTGCTTATATTCACAGTAACTCCTTGAAATTCTCATAAGACGTAATTCTAGGCGAACTTTCCCTTTGATCAGGGACTGACCAAAATTTTAGGTTGATCTAGTTTACTTCAAGATAAAACAAAAATACATGCATGAAAAATTAATACTAATTTAGTTCAAAGGGAGCAAATATTTTATTACAGAATTATTTGCCTCCTTATATAGTTTACATATTTTATTTGTGAGTACAAATTGAGGGTGACAAACTTCTAGACAGATGCTCTTGGAACAAACTTTTTCACCATCTTTTGTTTATAGTAAGTATTATTCTCAAAATTAAAGGGTTTTACTTCCGATCAAATAAAATGGACACGTTAACTAGAAGCACATGCATATACGTACCATTTATGCCTTGCCTAAGTAATGCCAGGATTTGTGGAAATGGAAATCTAGTATTGATGGAATCAGAGTCTACAAGCAATGTACATATATTGAAAATATAGTTTTGGAAGAAATCTGATATCTTCTAGAAATGAAAATTACATGTCATCTATAATTTTAACTCATTCAAGTAAAGTTCTCAAAAATTGAAATATATGCTTTGTTATTTGTGTAAAATAATAATGGATACAAAATAAAAGTAAATGATATTAAAACTTTTTCTATCATTGTTATTTGCATTTATTTCATTTTTATGTAATTAATTATAAACAGATATTAAGTGTTATGATCATGCCTTCTGAATTCTACCTATCTTGGTACAATCACAGAGTCAACATTTATTGTATGACCCTGGATAAGTTACTTAAAACTGTTCTTTTTCTCATCTAAAAATGTGGCTAATACTAACACCTATATTGTAATATTGCCAGGTGGGTTAAATGTGTTCATAAAGGGAAACATTTATATCACTGTCAGGTCCATTCTACTTATGCAATATATATTAGCATCTATTATATAACATCTAAGTGATGATTTATAACTAATATATATTTGGCAGTAACACTAAGATTGTTCAGTCATATTTTGCAAGCTGCTTTTTGTTATGAATTTCTAGAAGCTCTAAACCAAAAATTTTGAATGCCAGATCATTGATATAAACAAAAACATTTATGAAGTCATTCATGTTAATTATCACCTTAGTTTTCCCAACAGTTTACAACAGTTGAACGCTTTTATGGGAAGTAGGAATAACACAAAAGTACCTGACTTTATCCTTATGGGACTGACAGACTCTGAAGAGTTCTGGCAGGTCCTCTTTATGCTGTTTCTCCTGATATACTTGATTACTGTGGAACACAGGGATGATTCTAATAATTTGCCTGGATCTCCAGCTTCACACCCCCATGTATTTTTTCCTCAGTCACTTGTCATTCCTTGACCTCAGTTACTCACCAGTCATCACACCTAAAACCTTAGAGAACTTATTGACTTCTACCAAGTTAATTTTCATTCCAAGGCTGCTTCACCCAGATGTCTTTTTTAAATAATCTTGGGTACCATTGAGTGTTTCCTTCTCTCTTTAATAGCCTATGACTGCTATGTAGCTATCTGCAATCTTCTTCACTATCCAGTGGTTATGTCCAGGAGTCTTTGATGTGCTCTCATAACTGGGTCCTATATGATTGGCTTTACTGATTCTTTGGTCAATGTACTTTACATGAACAATTTCCATTTCTGTAAATCCAATGTAATTCATCACTTTTTCTGTGACACAATCTCAGTTTAGCCCTGTCCTGCACGGACACTCATAGCTTTGAAATTATGATATTCATTATTGCAGGCTCCATTCTTATGGTATCTCTTATCAAAGTTTCTGTGTCCTATATATCTATTCTCTCTACTATCTTGAAAATGACATCGACCTCAGGAAAGTGCAATGCCTTCTCTACTTGTGCCTCCCACCTCTTGGGAGTCACCATATCTTATGGCACCTTGATTTTTACTTATTTAAAACTTAAGACATCCTACTCCTTGGGAAAGGATCAAGTGGCCTCTGTGTTTTATACTATGGTGATCCCCAGGCTGAATCCACTCATTTATAGTCTTAGGAACAAAGAGGGGGAAAATGCTCTCATTAGAGTCATGTAGAAGAGAGCAGAATCCAGGTAATTGAAGGGATAGTGATGCTGAGCATTTAAGTGCACCTGCAGTTTTTGTTTTGCCTGTTGGATATTTACTTGAATTTTCTCTAAAATGCCCAAATCCTTTAGATTTTCTTTCTGTTGAGCCACCCTTTACTTGGCCAAACATATTCTTGAATAATTCCTTAAATATGGTTTTAGAAATACATTTTGAAATGGACCATAAGTTTTAAAAACTTGTTACCTAAATATATGTGTTTCTTTAAGAGCAAATAATGTGCAAAATAAGAAAATGTAATGTTGTATTTTTAAATTGTTTCACTTAAATTCCCATGCATGATCTGATAAGAAAATTTTATCATGGGAAATAGCTACATTTGACACAAAGATAGTTCCCAATCATAATTCATTTAAGATATAGAGAAGAAATACAATGCAGTTGTTGATAGTGCTTACTTAAGAATCATATATTCCAGGGTTTAGATGCTAAATATGCTCCCTTTTTTGCTATATGACTCTTAATAAGGACCTGAAAATTGAAGCCTCATTTTCTTCAACTGTATAAGATAAATACTAATTCCTGTTCTGTAGGGTTATTTTAAGGATTAAGTCAAATAAGGACTATAAAGCATTTGTTGCAGTACAATATATAAGTTGGAAATTTTCATTTTTGTGATAATTTGAATACACAATGGCTTTTGTTATAAAGAATATTCACTGGTGTTTTCTAAATTGGCTTTGTTAACTTAAGTAATAAACACAGAAATAGTTAAAATGGAAAATGAATGAGTCAGTATTTCAAACATTTGGACTTACAGCTAAGTAAAATACTGTGAGATAATTAAGTAATAGAAAATATGTTTTAAGTTATATATTAACAGTTAAGAAAATTTTGAAATATTGTAAAATATTAAAGAAAACAAATCCTTACAATTTTGTGCATGTCTTCTAGACTTAGTAATATGTAGGTATATGCATATATTATACTTACAAATTAATTTTGGTTCTTATACTATCTTTTGCATTTCTCTGTTTCCACTTAGTATAACTTTTGAGAATTTATTTGTCATTTAAACCTGTGAGATTACTATGTTTTTGGTAAATCGGCAAAATAAAGACTCTTTTGTAAGATTTAGGACATGGAATTTTGTAAATTTGCCAGATTAAAAATCTGCAAGCTGTAATATATATTTGATTTCTAATTGCTAAATATTTTTTTAAAAAACTGCCTTTCTGTTATGTGTCAATAATAAAATATTTAGTTGAAATTTTGTGTATTTTGTAAAGTTATTCTCATTATCCTAATTTCCATATATTTTAAAGTTCTTTAAAAATAATTAAATTCTTAAATTAATGCTTGGCTCCTTTGTTTCAAACTTTTTAATAGAGAAATGTTGAAAAACTAAGAATTTTCAAGGAACTAATAGCTTCTGGAATTTATTTTTTAAAAAGGTAGAGTCTAAAGTTTCAATTTATAGAAAATAAAATCTATATAATCTGAAAGTGCAATTTTATTTTTTCTCTGTTATTCAAAGTTTATTTTTTAAAAATATTTTTTTTTATTTTTCAAGGAGTTGATTATTTGATTATTTAAACATTTATAGTTGTAAATAGATATGTCATTTGCCTTCAAGCAATTGCATCATAAAATTCGTTTTTTCTGATTGAGCACTAGTTTCCCATATGCAAGGTCCTGGTACAATTGCCAGCACCAGTACCTGAAAAAAAAATTGTTATTCTCTTGAAATTTATATTAAGATTTGTTCTATATAATTATATATGGTTGTTATTCCAAAATGTTTTTTGAAATGTTTAAAATAAAGTTCAAAAGTAAAATGTAAAACAATATTCTGGTAATTAAAAACTATTTAATTTAATCAAATCTTCATTATATTTATGTCTTATGAAAGTCTTCATTATACTTATACTTTCTCAAGTTATTTTTAAAATTGTGCTTTACCATGTATCAATAACAGAAAAAATTATTTTAGTATGCCTTTTTTGCTCTGAAATAAAAAATATATATTTATACAATCTTTATTTATTGCTATTTCTTTTTTTTGCAATTAGAGGTATGTCCTTGATAAGCATTTATTTATTTATTCATTTATTTATTTTTTAGGAGGTACCAGCGAATGAACCCAGGACCTCATACATGGGAAGCAGGCACTCAACCAATGAGCTACATCTGCTTCCCTAAAAGAGCTAATTTTTTTCTCATTTGTTTTGTTTTTAGGAGGTACTGGGAACCGAGCCCGGGACCTCATATATGGGAAGCTGTCCCCCAACCACTTGAGCTACATTTATTTTTTAATTGTATGCTATTATGAGTTATTTCAAATCTTGAAAGTATATTTGTATTTTCTTTTATTTAGAGGATCTTTCCATCTTTGTGCCTTTTATTTCTATTAGCCATGCTTTCTTTGTGATAATTTTGTCATAAACCTTACTTCTATTTATGGTTCAAGCCTCAAAATGCATTAACCGAATTTCCATTAGTTAGCTATTTTTAGAGCAATAAATATTTAAAAATCCAACAATTGTTGTTTCCTTTGAATTTTTTTTAATAATAATTAAAAAAAATTTTTTTTAAGTTACTTAGATTACATAAATGTTACACAAAAATTATAGGGATTCCCATATGCCCCATCTCCCACACCTCCCACATAAACATCTTTCATTAGTGTGGCACATCATTTGCAATGGATATACACATCCTGGGGCTTTGGTACTAAGCATGGACCATAGTTCACATTGTAGACCACACTCTATCCCACACGGTTCTGCATGTTATATATTGATATAAAATGGCCTATATCTGTCATTGCAATGTCACTCAGGATAATTCCCAAGTCCTGAAAAAGCCCCTGTTTTACAACTGATTTTTTCTCTCCCTGCCCCCAAAGCATTCAGTGGCCACTGGCTCCACATTAATGTTGTAATTTCTTCCATTGCATGAATCCCAATATGTCTATAACAGAATACCAGTAAGTCCATTCTAGTCCATAGCTCTCCCCCATTCCTGAGGAGTCTGGGATGGTGATGTTCACTCCACTGCCAAGTGAGAGGGGCTTATATTCCATGGATAAGATGGAAGGGATTACCCTGCCTGCAGCTGCATACTCTCTCCATTCCCTGGGATGGCCGTTGTCCATCATCATCTCCCTGCCATGTATCCTGGGTGAGTCTATTGAGCTGTAGAGTAGGAATTGCAGCTCCACTGAGATTCCAGGCCCAGCTGGCACATGGACAGCCAAAAGACTCCAGTTTCTGGAAGTACACCTACAAACTCCAGTACCACTTACAGGTTTGAACAGAAGGGACAGAAGGACCATGTGCAGGTAAGACATATTTGAGTCCAACTCTGTCACTCTCAGGAGAACAGATTCCATACTAAGGCCCACTGATAAGGCACCAAACTTGACTCATTAGATGACAAGATTCATAGTTACATGCAACAAGAGGTCTCGACACACTGATTTGTCCTCCCCTATTAGGAACTACCCTCGCTCATAAGAGACCTCCTCCTGTCTATTTCTGAGCAAATCAGTCCTCCCAAAGACAGGAGTCCATTACCTTCCTGCTCATTGTGTGGGTCTCCACCCACTGATAAAAAACATTATGACAGGATGAACACTCACACATTCCCTAGAAGCCTGCTCCAGCTGTGCCCTGTTCTGAATGCCCCCCCAACACTCTAAACCAGTGACACTTCCTTCTCATATTGTCATAAGAGCATTCCCATCTCTGTACTTTCAACCTCATACCACAAATCCCATGTGTTCACCTGGTCTTTCTCCCATCTCTCCTTCAGTATCCTGAGTATTCTAACCCACCCTTCCCAATCTACCCTCTGTCAGCCCTGCATCACCAAACCCAATCATATCACTACACACCTGTCCTATCCCTTCAATATGCAACTACACTCTATCACTTTGCCATAGTTTACGCCCATATGGGTGATGGCTCACAAATTTCTCTTCTCTTTCTCTTTCTTGTAAACCTATCTTTCAGTCAATAGTTCTCAGAAACTGCTCAATATCCTTAATTCACATCAATGAGGTCATATACTGTTCATCCTTCAAAGCCTACCTTGCTTCACTCAACATAAGGACTTCAAGATTCATCCATGTTATCACATGTGTTACCACTTTAATCCTTCTTACAGCTGAGTAATATTCCATTATATGTATGTACCAAATTCTGTTTATCCATTCACCTGTTCATGGGCACCTGGGTTGATTCCAACTTTTGGCAATAGTGAACAATGCCACTATGAACATTGGTGTGCATATATCTGTTCATGTCTTTGCTTTCAGTACTTCTGGGTATATACCCAACAGTGGAATCATTGGCTCATATGGAAGATCTACAGATAGTTTTTTGAGGAACTGCCAAACTTTCCTCCACAGTGGCTGGATCATTCTACAATCCCACCAACAGTGGATGAGGGTTTCCATTCCTCCATATCCTCTCCAACACTTACAGTCTGCTGTTTTTTTAATAGCTGCAATTTTAATGAGTGTAAGATGGCATCTCATTGTAGGTTTGATTTGCATTTCCCTAATAGCTAGCATTGTCAAGCATTTTTTCATGTGCATTTTAGCGATTTGTATTACTTCCTTGGAGAAGTGTCTTCTCAGGTCATTTGTACAGTTTTTAAATGGGTTGTTTACCTTTTTATTTTCAAGGTGTAGGATTTCTTTATATTTGCAGGATATCAGGCTCCTATCAGATATATGGTTGCCAAATATTTTCTCTCATTGGGTAGGCTGCCTTTTTATTTTCTTGATAATGTCCTTTGAGGTGCAAAAGTTTTTAATTTTGAGGAGATCCCATTTATCTATTTTTTCTTTTGCTGCTCGTGCATTGGGTGTGAAGTTCATGAAACCATTTCCAATTAGAAGGTCCAGTAGATGCTTCCCTACATTATCTTCCAAGGTCTTTATGGTCTTGGCTCTTATATTTAGATCTTTGATCCATCTTGAGTTGGTTTTTTGGAAAGGTGTGAGATTGTGTTCCTCTGTCATTCTTTTGGGTATGGATATAGAGTTCTCCAAGCACCACTTGTTGAAGAGGCCATTCTCTCCCAACTGAGTGGAATTGGTGGTCTTTTCAAATATCAGATGATTGTATATGCAAGGATTCATATTAGAGCTCTCAATTTGGTTCCATTGGTCAGTATGTCTATCCCCGTGTCAATACAATGCTCTTTTGACCACTGTAGCTTTGTAGTATGTTTTAATGTCAGGTAGTGTGATACCTCCAACTTCATTTTTCTTTTTCAATATGTCTTTGGCAATTCAGGGCCTCTTACCATTCCAAATAAATTTTGTAGTTAGTTTTTCCAGTTCCTTAAAAATACCGTGTTGATTTTTATTGACATTGCATTAAATGCATAAATTAAATGCATAAAATGATGTTTAATCTTCCACTCCATGAGCAGGGAATATTCTTCCATTTATTTAAGCCTTCTTTGGTTTCCTTTAACAGTTTTGTGTAGTTTTCTGTATATAAGTCCTTTACATCTTTAGTTAAATTTATTCCTAAGTATATGATTCTTTTAGTTACTATTGTAAATGGTATTTTTTTTCCTGATTTCCTCCTCAGATTGCTCATTATTGGTGTACAGAAATGCTACTGATTTTTGAGCATTGATCTTATAGCCTGCAATGTTACTGAACTCCTTTTTAATTTCTAGAAGCTTAGTTGTAGATTATCAGGGCTTTCTATGTACAGGATCATGTCATCAGCAAATAATGACATTTTTACTTTTTCTTTTCCAATTTGGATTCCTTTTATATCTTTTTCTTGCCTCAGCGCTTGAGCAAGTACTTCTAAGACAATGTTAAATAAAGTGATGATAGTGGGCATCCTTGTCTTGTTACCAATCTCAGAGGGAAGGCTTTTAGGATTTCACTATTGAAGATGATGTTAGCTTTGGGTTTTTCATATATACCCTTTATCATGTTCAGACAGTTTCCTTCTATTCCTATCTTTTGCAGTGTTTTTTTATCAGGGAACGGTGCTGTATTTTGTCAAATGCTTTTTCTGCATATAGAGGTGATCATGTGATTTTTTTCTTTCAATCTGTTTATGTGGTGTATTACATTGATTGATTTTCTTAGGTTGAACCATCCTTTCATATTCATGATGAAGCCCACTTGGTCATGGTGTATAACTTTTTTGACATGTTGAATGCGATTAGAAAGTATTTTGTTGAGGATGTTAGTGTCTAGGTTCATTAAAGAAATTGGTCTGTAATTTTCCTTTCTAATGGCATCTTTGTTTGGCTTTGGTATTAGGGTAATGTTGGCATCATAGAGAGAGTTAGGCAATATTCCTTCTACTTCTATTTTTTGGAAGAGCTTAAGTGGGACTGGTGTTAGCTCTTTCTGGAATGTTTGGTAAAATTCAGCTGTGAAGCCATCTGGTCTTAGGCTCTTCTTTGTTTGGAGGATTTTGATGATTGAGTCTATCTTTTTACTTGTAATTGGACTGTTAAGTTCATCAATTTCTTCTTTTGTCAATGTAGGCTGTGAGTTTCTAGGAATTTGTCCATTTCCTCTAAATTATCATTCTTCTTGGCATATAGTTTTTCAAAGTATCCTTTATGATACTTTTTATTTCTGTGGGGTCAGTAGTGATATACCTTTCCTCATTCCTTATTTTGTGTATTTGCATATGCTCTCTTTTTGTCTTTGTTAGTATGGGTAAAGGTTTTCTATTTTATTGTTCTTCTCAAAGAACCAGCTTTTGGTTTGGTTTATTTTTTCTAGTGCTTTCTTATTTTCTACTTCATTTAGTTCTGCTCCTATCTTTGTTATTTCCTTCTTTCTACTTCCTTTGGGGTTAGTTTGTTGTTGTTTTTCCAATTCTTCCAGGTGTGCAGTTAGGTCCTCAATTTTAGCTTTCTTCTTTTTTAATATATGCATTTATGGCTATGAATTTCCCTCTCAGTACAGCTTTGGCTGCATCCCATAGATTTTGATATGTTGTGTTCTCATTTTCATTAATTTCAAGGTAATTACTGATTTCGTGTGAGATTTCCTCCTTGACCCACTGTTTGTCTAAGACTGTGTTGTTTAAGTTACATATCTTTGTGCCTAATCTGGTTCTCTGGCCGTTAGTGATTTCCGATTTCATTCCATTGTGGTCTAAGAAATTACTTTGTATAATCTCAGTCTTTCTGAATTCATTGAGAGTTGTTCTGTGGCCTCACATGTGATCTATCTTGGAGTATAATTCATGTGCACTCGAGAGAATGTTTATCCCGCTGTATTTGGATGTAGCTTTCTGTATATGTCTATTAGTTCCAGTTCTAATGTATTATTCAGTCTTATTTCTTTATTAATTCTCTGTCTAGGTGGTGATAATGGTGTATTAACGTCCCCCACTATAATTATAGAAGCTTTTATTTCTCCACTTAGTTTTTCCATTGTTTGCTCATGTATTTTGAGGCACCCTGATTAGGTGCATGAATGTTTATGATTGTTCTCTCTTTGTGAAAGATTACCCCTTTTACTAATATATAGTGCCCATCTTTGTCTCTTACAATAGTTTTGCATTTAAAGTCTATTTTACCCAATATTAGGATAGCTACTTCTTGCCTATTTTGGTTGTTGTTTGCTTGTAAAAATTTTTTCCAGCCATTCACTTTCAGCCTCCTTGAATCCCTGGTCGGGGTGGGTTTCTTGTAGATAGCATATAGATGGATTATACTTTCTTATCCATTCTGCCGATCTGTGTCTCTTGACTAGTGAGTTTAATCCCTTAACATTCAGTGTTATTACTCTCAATGAATTGCTTACAACAGCCATAACTTCTATGGGTTTATGTATGTCATATGTTGTTTTTATTTTTCTTTTTGTCTTTTTAGTTGTCCTTACACTCTCCTCCAACTCTCTCTCTCTCCTCTTTTTCCTTTCAACCTGTTTACTTGATCCTTCTGTCTGGAAAATTTTGGAGTGCAAGCTTGCTAGCTATAAATTATTTCTCTCTGTTGTGTACATATTAATTTTCATGTAAAAGTCTTTTTTGTTTTTATATTTGAAATATATTTCTGTGAGTACTGAATTCTGTAATGACTGTTATATTTCAGTACTTTAAACATGTCCCTACATTGTGTTCTGGCTGTAACATTTTTGATGACAAGTCTGGTATAATTCTCATGGTTTTTCTTATGTATTAGATATGTATTTACCTCTGCCTTTGTAATTTTCCACTTGTATCAGTTTTTCAGTGGTGAGAACAATGAATCTATGTGTTTTCTTGCTGGTTGATTTGCTAATTGTAATTATCATTCCTGGAGTCTTCTAACATTTGTGGACCTGTGGTTTGATGCCTTTCCTTATTTTTAGCATCCTCATTGCCATTATATCCTGTAATATTTTGCCTGATGCCCTCCCTTGCTATTCTTATTGTAATATATGTATATTTTGTATACATATATATGTATATTAAAAGTTTGATATGTCTTACAGCAGTTGGATATCATTCACTATATATTTTTTCTTTAAGTCTTTTCTTTTGGTTAATTTCTTTTGTATTTTCTTCAAGTTCATTAATTCTTTCTTAATCTGCTGTATTGGCTTTACTGATGATACTGTTGATTAAATTCTTTCTTTCTTATATTGTGTGTGTGTGTGCTTCTAAATGTTCTGTTTCTGGAATTTCTTTGGGCACTCTCTAATAGAATACATCCCTTATGGTGAAATTTCTCATGTATCTATATCTTTTTTAATCGTCTCCATTAGATCTTTTAAACTAACAATTTTCATTGCTCAGCTTTTCCCAACTGACACTTTAGCCCACACCTGGTCTTCATAATTCTTTATAATGTATCTGTATTTTTGTATGTGCTTGTATGGTGGCCACATCTTTCTCTCACATTCTGCCAAAGTGAAACAGCTCATTTGTCTCAAGCTTTTCTTTGAAGGGCTAGTCTCTTCTTTTTTTTTCTGATTTCTTGACTATTTCCAATGTAATCTTTCTGGTAGGCTCATGAAAAGTTATGATTCTTTTTAGATTATGGCTTTTTTAAACAGTTAAGTTTGAGGAAAGATGCTTTGCAATTTTCTAAATCCTAAGTAGAAATGAAAGTTTTATATTTCCTTTTAAATATTATTCATGGAGTTGTGTTTTCAAATACCTCCTTTCTGGATAGCTCCACATTTGCCAGTACAATATCTATCTGGGTATTTTAGGTAAAACTGATATAATTAATAAACTTTAAAATCATCTTCTCTCCTCCACCACCTCTTCATCCTCATCCTCTACACCACCTGCCCTTCTCCTTTCCCTGCTCCTCCTTTTCTGTCTCCTCCTTCTTCACTTCCTTCTTCCCCTTCTTCCTCCTCCTTGTACTTCTCTTTTTATTCTTCCTCTTCCTGTTCTTCTTGCTCTTCTGCCTCCTCAACCGTTTTCCTCCTCCTTCCCCTTCTTCTTATTCTACTACTCTTAATCCTACTTCTTCTTTTACATTCTGTATTGTCTTTTATATATTGATCACTTAGGCCCAAAAACAGTTCAATTATTTCTCAAATCCAGTGGAAACCATTTTTCCAATATTTCTTACATACTTTCCTTTTTCTCCCTTGTTTCAAGCTTGACTAAATGTAGAGTGTACTACTTCATATGACGATTTCTGAAGGACTTATAATGCAGTTAGCAAAGTAGAAAAATCAGCCCATTCCTTCATTCTATGTACTAATGTGCAAGGATTCTGTAGCCAAGAATTTCAGGTTTCAATCCTTGTATCATTTTTAAGAGCTATGTGGACTTGAGCAGATGCTTTAGAATTTATATGCTTCTGTTTCCTCAACTCTGATTATAGGTTATAATAGAACTACATCATACAGTTGTTGTGAAGATAAATGACTTAATATTTTTAATATAATTTTATAATATACATTAAATGCAAAGCTTCATATTATGGTTTAAAATTTCTGTTGACTATACTTCTTAGTATTCTCTTTCAATCAAAAATATATTCTGAGTAATTATATGTTCCAGTTCTTATTATGTATTGGGGATTCAATTGTGTGGATAATCAGACTGATTTTGGTCTTTATACAATTTACAGTGCCAGTGTAGTGGTACGGCTATATAATAAACAAATATTCACAAGAATATATATGAAATAATGACTGTGCTAAATGATATGAAAGAGTAGTTCTATATGTGCTGGGAAATCAGTGTATTCAAACCAGAGAGAAAGTACTTAGGTGTGATGTGAACAGTGAAAATTATTAACTTGAAAGTTAAATAAGTCATTAGTCCATGTTGAATTTTGAGAGAAAATTAGAAGTGAATGTAATTTCTCACCACTTGGATTCTACTTTTAGGATAAGAAATGGAGTATTTCAAGCATGTTGTCTGATGTCTATTTTTGTATTATTTGTTGAATGAATTGTTGGCCAGATGTTTTCAGGCATAAGTGAGTACATCTTTCCTTCTAGTATTCATAACTCCCTTTTGTGCTGAAATATTATTATTGTTAATTTGAAAGAAACTGATAAATCAGGGATATATTTATTGGAACTTTTATCTCAAGAATTTGAAACATTTATTTGAATGTTAGTAGCCTTAAACATGATCCCAGAATGATGAAAATATTTTAATTTTTTCAAATATTTTAATTCAACCCTCCTGTCAAATATTTTATTTATTTTGTTTATATTTTCCCTACTTATGGCTTTACTGCAACTTTTATTTGAACCTTTAATTAGCACTATATTTGTTAAATATATGCCCCAGAGACTTAAATCTTTGTTCTGTTCTTGTGCCTGTTAAGCTCTGAATGTCAGCAGAGTTGCAACACCTACTCTCCAGTTCATTGGACTCACCCAGGACAACAAACAAGAAGATAATGAAGGACAATGCCCATCCCAAAGGAACAGAGAGTGTCTGCAACTTCAAACAAGATAGCTCAATTCATCTGCCCCATTAGCTCTAACCTCCCTTTCAGTTAGAAACAGAGTGGGCATCACCATCCCCAAATCCTCAAGATTGGGGAATGAACAATGGACTAAAGTAAATTTATTATTATTCTATTATAGAAATTATTTTTCTAACAATGGAAGAACTGTATCACTGATGTGGAGGCACAGGCCACCAGAGGTTCTGAGGGGAGGGAGATGGAAGAATAGGTGTAAAATGGAGACAATTTTTGGACATTAGAATTGCCCTGCATGACATTGCCAAGATGTATTCAGGCCATAATACATTTTGTCATAGCCCATAAACTTGTGCTGGACAAAGTTTAAATTATAATGTCAACTATAGTCCAGAGTTAGTAGCAATGCTTCAGTCCATGTTCATCAATGGTAACCAATATACCACACTAACAAAAGATGTTGTTAATGTGGAAAAGTGTGCAAGGGGGAGTGTTAAAGAAAAACAGCCCTTACTGGTATGCAAAGACTGATGATTGCAGGCAGGAAGTTTATTGGGAAGCTCTCCCAATGGAGGCGGTCTGAAGAATAGACTTCAGCACCCCTCGCTGGCATGGGGGGGGTGTCTGAAGAGAGACTTTAGCACACCCTTGGAAGGTGGTAGATATGGCTTTATACAGTATATCAACAGGTGGGGAAATTGAGAACAGCCTGGGGCCGAATGGCCAGGGAAGAGTGGCCCAGTAGGTCTTTGAATGTGGGAGTGGTTGGTGGTGCTTGGGCCTAGAGGGAGTGATGGCCCTTATCTGCTCCATTTTGTTTACTCTTGGGAGGGGATGAACTGCCCAAAGGCTATGGCTTGCTCAATCCATTAGGTGGGGTTTGGCTGGAGGCTGCCATTCCTCTACTTATGCCACAGGGGCATTGATTCATGGTCCTATGACCTGTCAATCATGCAAACCTCTTAAGGAGGAATCTCTAACAGGGAGGAGGTTGGGCACATAGAAATCCTCTAAATTTTTATGTAACATTTATGTAATCTAAAACTTCTTTAAAAAAATTAAAAAAGAAGTGAAAGAGAAGGCAATACAATCAATGCCCCAGAAATAAGCATGAATACAAGAGCACACTATGAACAAATGTATGCCAAAGAAATAGATAACATAGATGAAATGGACAAATTCCTAGACACACACAAACTACATACACCAACACAAGAAGAAATAAATATTCTAGAAATACCCTTTGACCCTATAATGAAAGAAAACAAAACATGATTCTTATTGTAAATGCATACTTTTCAATTTATTAAGACAAGATAAAGTGACAATGAACAAAAGAGACTAGCATTAAGAGACTAAGAAATAAATAGTAATCTGAAATTGCTCCTAGATTACATAATTAGCAAAATAAACATGAAAGTATTATTGATTATATCAAAATATAAACAACTGGATAGTTCAGGGTTTCTTGCCCTCTATTGAAAAAGTTTCAAGACCATTTATTTTTTGGACCCTATTACCATTATCCTAATTTTAACTGGGCTATCTTTTTCCACAGGAAATTGAAAGCATCCACTTGATTTAGAGGGCTCTTATTTCCCACTAAAAACTTTAATTTTACTTTTTTTATATTTTTTGTTGTTTATATTACATTAAATATGGGGTATTTATTATTACATTAAATATTCTTATGTCGAACTCTACTTATGCAGAAGTCAGGTGTTGATGGGTACTTCCAATCACCTAGAAAAGAGGCAAGAACTAAAGTATTTAGTCCTTTTTTTTAGTACCAGGAATTTCATAGCATATTTGAACTTGATATTTTACATTCTGTTACATAAATATTCTTCAAATTTTCTGAAATATCCTCTTAAGTGTGGAACAGCAAATGCAGATTTAGGTATAATATGAATAGGTTTAATTTACTTTTTATAGATAAAAAGCATAAATATCAAAAGCATTGAAATTTTTGAATTCAAAATTCTAATGTATTAATTACTTAGATGAATTAGTACACACACACCTGTGCACACATGCACACACACACACACACACTGGGCCCAGAATGACACTGATTGACAACAGAGAGGCACCTACATTTTTATTTTTCTCAATTCTCTAGATGGTCTTAATTTGTTATTTATTAAAAATACTTTTGAGGGCTGTATTAGACAGGGTTCTCTAGGGAAACATATTCAACAGGTGATATCTGTAAATGGTATGAGATTTTTTTTTTTTTTAAGATTTTATTTATTTATTCATTTATCCCCCACCTTGCTGCTTGTGCTCACTGGGTCAGCCAACCACGCCGTGCGGGTGGGCTTGCCTTCACCAGGAGGCCCCGGGAACCGAACCCGGGGCCTCCCATATGGTAAACAGGAGCCCCACTGATTGAGCCACAGCCGCTTCCCAATAGTATGAGATTTTATAAGAGTCTCTCCCATGACCATGGGGATGCAAAAGTCCAGATTCTTCAGGCAAGCTGCAAACCAGGGGCTCCAATGAAATTGCAATGAAGGTCCTTGATGAGTTTCTGGGAGACATTGGCTGTCTAAAGATGAGCTGGGAAATTCTCTCTGAATGCTGAAATCACTTCCCCTTTTAAGGCATTCAACTGATTGGATAAAGCATCACTCATTGCTGATGGCAATCTCCCTGATAGATGTAGATGTAATCAACTATCCATGCAGTAAACTCACTGGTGGCTAAAGTCCATAAACATTCTTGTATTTCAATTAACCCAGTGCTTGATTGACCAAACAGCTGGGCACAATTATCTGACTGAGTTGACTCATTAGCCTAACCATCACAGTCCACCCCTTGTCAACTCAGCAACCATACACATTATCTTAAACCATATTTAGATTCTAAGTAAAAACAGTAACAGAAATTCATATATATATATATTTCTGCCTAACAATGTCCAACTCTCCTGCAAGCAACTGGAAACACACTAATACCCTACAGAATAGGGTGCAAGTCCTTCGGTAATATTCACTCTTAACTTGATATCCTTAAATATTATGACATGAAACTAATACAACTTTTCATATGATAAAGGAAAAGATTGGGGAAGAAAACAAAGAAATTCATTTTGTATGCATATACAATCATACTCATGACAAAACAAGGAAGAAGGATTCATGACTATTACAGTCCTTGTTTCTATAACTGGTCACATGGATGAAGTTCATATTTATCACTACCTTCTTCCACTACCCATTACATTTTCCCTTTACCCTCAGCAAGCAATTCAGCTGCCTGTGGATCTTTGCCTGTTGGGAGACCCAAACTTTCATTCTGAAGCTTTTGGGCCATTGTTAGTCCTGTATGGATTGGGTTGTTGCAATTTTCCATTGACTTTAATCACAGGGCATGGCAGTACCAGGAGGTGCCCTAGAAGATCTCCTGTATTCTATGCAAACTCTTCTTTGCTCTGATTATGCAGATGCAGTCCTGTTTCCCCTTGATAGTTGGGATCAATTACCACAGCCAGTAGAGTAATTCTCTCCTTTGCATGTTGATTCAGAGGTAAGAGGATCCCAAAATGGCCAGGTGACAGTCTTTACTTCCAGTTCAATGGAATCATTGTTGTGTTCCCCAGTGGCAGCACTCCTCCTTTTGGGTCTAAGACCTGCAGACCAGCAGACCTTAGGGTTGCAGGGACAGGAAACAAAAATTTTCCTAGTGCGACACTAGGGGTAATAGTGAGTGGTGCAACTCCCATTTTCACCCCTTGATCCTGGACCCATGAATCCTGGTTATGGGAGAAACAGTACCGTAGAGTGGGCACTGATTTAGAGCATATACAGCCTCCTGGAGAACATTGCCTCAACCCTGCAAGGTATTGCCACATAATTGGTGCTGTAATTGACTCTTCAAAAGGCCATTCCACTCTTCTATCAATCCAGCTGCTTCAGGGTGATGGGGAACATGGTAAGACTAGTAAATTCTATGGGCATGTGCCCATTCCCACCCATCATTTGCTGTTAAATGGTGTCCTTGATCAGAAGCAAGGCAGTGTGACATGCCATGGTGGTAGATAAGACACAGATGGTAGTTTTGAAGGAATCATTGTGTGCAGGAAATGCAAACTCATATCCAGAGTATGTGTCCATTCCATTTAAAACAAATCATTGCCCCTTCCATGGTGGAAGTGGTCTAATGTAGTCAACCTGCCACCAGCTAGCAGGCTGATCACCTTGGGGTATGGTGTCATATCGGGGGCTGAGTATGGGTCTTGGCTGCTGGCAGATTGGGCACTCAGCAATGGCTGTAGCCAAGTCAGCCTTTGTGAGGGGAAGTCCATGTTGCTGAGCCCAAGCATAGCCTCCATCTCTACCTCCATGTTGACTGGGGATGTGGTGGGAATCATCACCCCCGCATCCTTCAAATCCTTGATGGTAGTACTAATCTCTGCAATCCCTCCTGGAATCCAGTATTGCTTTTGATTTACTATTTTGCTAGGCAGAGGAAATTTTAGTGGCTTCCACTTGGCCTTTCCAACCATAATAGCCCTTACTCCACAAGTCATGTATCCAATGTGGGAATTCTGCTAGTTACTGAGTAGGTCTATTCCAATTATGCATTCTGGAACTGGAGAAATAGCCAGAGAATGGGTCTGGGAACCCACTGTACCCACTGTGAGATGGACCTTAGCTAAAACTCCATCAATCACCTGACCTTCATAAGCCCCTGGTCTGACTAGTGGACCAAAGTAATGTTTTGCATTTCCTGGAATTAATGTCACTTCTGAGCCAGTGTCTAATAATCCCTGAAATGTCTGATCATTTTCTTTTCTCCAATGCAAAGTTACTCTGGTAAAAGGCCCTGGGTCTCCTTGGGGGAAGGTGGGAGGAAGAGTAACAGTATAAATTTTTGGTAGTTTAACAGGATTCTTCCCCAAAGGGACCTATCCTTTTCCTCATTCAAGGGAGTCTGGGTCTGTAATCTCTCTCAAGACTGGGAATTGATTAAGGGGCTGTGATTCTCTGCTATGTAATTTGAGTTAGGGTTTGTTCACTCGACCTATGACTCTTTTGCTTATACAGATCCAGAATAAATTTAGTAGACTACCAATTTATTTCATTTCTACATACCCCATGATCTATTAGCCAATGCCATAATTCTATGCAAATAAGACTATTTTGAGTGCGGCTTTGAATCTGCTTTTCATTTGGGAAGCCACACCCACTTTGTCTTTGGTGATACTTGACCTTTACTGGCCCTAGATCTGATCATTCCCATAATGTTCAAGGATTCGAATTCTATTACAGCCATCCCTACAGTAGTATCTGGACTACAAAGAGCAATCACAAAGCTCTACAGGGAAGTTGGAATTAGTTTTACAAACTTATTCCTCACAGTCCTGGTTAAAAGTGTGTGCTCTGGACATTCCTGGGGTGGGTGGGCAGGTCTTAAATGGTAAATCTATTCCAGCATTTCAATCTCTTTTAGCCTTTGAATTCCCTCTTCTACTGTATACCAGGGCAAATTGGGCATCTCAGCCTTAGACATGCTAGGCCATCTTTTGGTCCATATTTCAGTCAGTCACCTAAACAAATTTGTTAGAGCCCTTTCTAATCCCCTGAGCTAAAGCATTGAATAAGAATTTCTGTTTAGTGAGCCCATATCAATAAATTCAGTACGGTCCAACTTTATATTCCTTCCACCATTATCCTTAGTATCCATTCCCACACATATTCCCCTGATTTCTGTCTATATAAGTTGGAATACTCATGCAGTTCTTTCAGAGTATAGCATACTTACTCTTGGGCCACTCTTTGTATTTCACCTTTGGGGGCTTGTTGTGATTTTAGTCTAGAAATAGATCTCAAAGAGAAGAGGGGTGGTGGGGATGGGTAAGGAGAAGGATTAGTAATGCCTTGCAAGCTACAGACCTCAGGGCATTCCTTTGCATTTTCATCTAGTAATACAGGATTAATCTCTTCAGGCAGGAGTTGGAAGACAGATTCCTCAGGGCAGGGTAGAGCATGCTGGACTTTGGCTGGTACCTACCTAAAATCTGGAAGGAGGTCCAGACTCTGGGGAAGGCTGGAAGATGGGTGATACAAGGTTGACAAGGTGTGGTCTCCACAGGGCAGGCCATTGCAGATTTATCTGGTAATGTCTCAGCAGAATTTAGGGTTCCAATGTCCCCACCAATATTATCATCATCCTATATGTCTACCTCCCAATCCTCGGAGTTCCACTCATTTCCAATCAATGCCTTCACTTTAACTGGAGAAACCCTGTGGGGTTGAGATTTTAATTCCTTTTTAACTCAGCTACTCACACAATGAGAGTTTGAGTTTGGTTCTCAGATACCTCAAGCCAGTGGCTTCAAGAGACAAGATTTTCTTTTAGCGCACACATAGAAACGTTCACATCATTCATGCAGCTTTTACATTTAAAATTTTAAGGCTTTAGCCCATCTCTTTCTTTGTAACTATATCCAGAGTATCTAGGAAGAGCCACCCAAAATCATTATACTTTTTGACTCCACAAAAGTCTGTTAAGGTGTTGAAAACACTCTTACCTAGAAGTTTGCTTCTTATAAAGCATGGAAGTAGGGGAATCCAATGATGATATTTTTCATATCTCCCTTGCCAACCCATACTATGGACTGTAAGTGGCCTCTTCATTATTGGAAAAGGATTCATTAGTACCCTTGAGTCCAATTAGAGTAGAGACCAATTGCAAAACTCCCAGGACCACCTCAGACATCCTTTGATTAGGATTCTGTTCCTCAAGAAACACTCCTGGTACCAAGCTGTATTTAGTCAGGGTTCTCTAGGGAAACAGAATCAACAGGAGATATCTGTAAATAGTATGAGATTTTAGGAGTCTCTTATGTGACCATGGGAGTGCACAAGTCCAGGTACTGCAGGCAGGCTGCAAACCAAGGGCTCTGATGAAAGTCCAACTAAGGTACTTGATGAGTTTCCAGGAAACTTTGGCTGTCCAAAGATGAGCTGGGAAATTCTCTCTGTATGCTGAAATCACTTCCCCCTTTAAGGCATTCAACTGATTGGATAAGTTATTCATTGCCGATTGCAATCTCCCTGTTTAATGCAGATGTAATCAGCCATCTATGCAGTAAACTCACTGGTGACTAAAGCCCATAAATGTCCTTGTATTATAGTTAGCCCAGTGCTTGCTTGACCAAACATCTGGGCACAATTACCTGGACAAGTTGACACATTAGCCTAATTATCACAAGGGCCTATATGTTAAGGTATATCACAACAAATATAAAAATAACATGAACTAGAAGAAACACCATCAGGGGAAGCAAAGCTAAGAAAAGGGATGAAGTATGGTTTCATGTTGAAGGGGGTCTGACATGTTTCAGAGAAAGTTTAAGCTGGGCCTCCATGATAAAGTGGCATTGAAGGCAAAATCTGAAAGAAGTGATGCAATATGACATTAAAAATTCCTGTAATATTTTGATGATATTCTTGCATAATTTGTAACAAATATTCCACAGCAATGCAAGGTGTTGATGATGGAGAGTTTTACGCAAATTCTACTCATTATGCATGATTGTTTTGTAAGATCACAATTTTTCTAACAAAAAAATTTAAAATAAAAGTTGAACAGACAGTAAAGATTACCAGACATTTGAGTTAACCCTTTATTTGAAAGAAAGAAAAAATAAACAAATACAAAAAAAATGGAATGAAATTGAGACAAAGCCAGCAGAATCAAAAAAGAGTAGGGTGGACACACTGAAAGGAAATTTCCAAATAAAAATGGAATTTCCGGAGAACATAGGTCTCAGAAAGTACAGTAGCTGCAATATATAAGGTCTTAAGTGCAGAGAACCACTTAGGAAAGCAAGACCTGTATAGCTATGGAGTTCAAGGTACTTGAAAGAGCTTATGAATCAGGCGTAACTCTGGGAGTGAAAGTAGCTCAAAATAAGCTAATATTTTAAGGCTATTATAAAAATATAGGTGTGGTTCCAGAGCATGAAACAAGAAAAATTACTTTGAGCAATCCCTAAACTATATCTATACCTCTTTCTGATAGTCAAAATGCCTATCATATATAAACATGAGAGAAAAAAATAATACAATTAAACTTGATATAGAAGTATTTCATATGCAAAATGATAAAAAGAACAAAGAATGTTCCCAAAGTTATGAACATCAGAGCATAGAATAAGACTTCATAGCAGGCAAATAACTACATTAACTTAATATAATAAAATATTATATAAGAAAATGAAATGGGATATTAAAGCTTCACGAAAATCATATATATCTGAAAGAGATGTATAGGCATCTGGAAGATGTGAAAACATGATTCAACAAATTTAGAGATTAAAAATTGAAAAAAAGAAATAGAAATGGGAAAATTTAGTTAAATATAAGAGTGACTATCATAATACAAAGCACAGTTAAGAAAAATGTAAAGGACAGATATTAAAAAAATCAATTTGAAATAAGAAAATTAATAATTTGAAAGAAGATGACAGACTTAAAAATTACTAAAGTATAATTTTCAAAATGCAAAAGACTTGACTCATAAATATAAAATGAATATAAGGCAAAAATCTATTCACTCTTTCATTACTACAAGAATCAGTAAGATGGCAAGACTGGGTCAAACAGTGTTTAAGTAACAGAGGTGTATAGAATTTATTAGAAAAAGTATAACTGAACAGCTTTCTTTCCTTTTTCAGTTTGTAATGTAGATAATATGCATAAAAACAAGTCCAGATATCATGAGTGTGAAGTTTAAGGATTTTCATGATCTGAAAATAACCCTATAAACAGGAGGAAACAGTACATTGCCAATACTACAGAAGACTCTGGTCCACTGTTTTCTGGTAACAATCTTCCCTATAAAGTTAATGCCTATTTTGAAGCAAAGATTAATTTATGTAGACAGTAGTTATAAAGCTGTGGTTATTTTAATATATATGCATAAACATCTACCATTTCCATGCGTCAGTTATATGAACTTGAAAAACATATATATTTTGTAAAAACAATCAAATTATAGAACATTTCTAACACCCTCAAAAGTCCCCTCAACCACTATGAAGTCAATCATGTGCATATACCTCCAGTTCTGGAAACTAGCATGAGATATAAGTGGAATCACAATGTATGCAACTTACCGAATTTGGCTTCTTCCATTCAGCATAAGGTATTTGAGATCCATCTTTATAGTTGAATAAATCATTAGTTTTTTCCCCCTTGTTTATTGGTTAATTGTAGTCTTTGTACACATGTACTATAGTTATCTTGTCTATTTTCTTGTGGATGGACATGTGGATTTTTTCCAAATATGGAATGTAAACAATGCCACACAGGTCTTCATGTAAACATATATTTTCATTTCTTTGTTTAAATAAAAAAGCGTAAGATCACTGAGTCATAGGGTAAGTGGTTTCACTTCCTAAGAAACTGTCAGAATTTTTCTAGAATGGCAACTTCATTTTGTTTTCCCTCCAGGAATGTTTGAGAGTTTCAATCTCCCTGCATATTTGTAAGTGCTTTGCATTATCAGTTATTATTACACGTTTCTGTTCTAGGAATATTAATCTCTGTTTGAGAACACAGGGTGGTATTAAATTGTACTTCCCTAATGATGAATGGTAATTAGAATCTTTCCCTAGGCTTAGTTGCCATCTTGTTTTCCTTTTCTTTAATCTTCATATTATTGAGACTTGGGGGTTATTTTTTATATTATGGATACATGTCCTTTGTTAAAGAGCTATTTAGCAAATAATTTCTCCAATTCTGTGACTTGTTTACTCATTCCCTCATAGTCTTTCACAAAGCACATTTTAATATGTTGGAATAAAATGTATCCAGTTTTCTCTGATGGCTAATGTATTTTGTGTCTAATCTGAAAAATGGGACTAAACCATGGTCACACAGATGTTCTTCTATATTTACTTTAGAATTTTTGTGGTATTAGGCATCACATTAATGTTTAAGTTCTATTTTGGAAACATTTATATATGGAGTAAATGATGAATTAATGTATCCTTTTTTAGCAAAAAACTTCAATTTTTTTAGACCATTTTTTAAAAATACTATAGGTCCGTCATGGATATGGCTTGATGTCTTTGTTAAAGATCAATTGGCCATATGTGTGTGAATCTATTTCTAAACTCCCTAATTGGTTACACTGATCTAGGTATTTATCTTTTCACCATTACCACATTCTGTTGATTATTTATCTTGATGACAAGTCCTGAAATCAGATGATAAAGTTGTTCAACTTTATTCTTCTTTTTCAAATTTGTGTTAACTCAGTTCTTTTTTTTTTTTTTTTTTCCTAAATTGTAGAATCAGCTTCTCGATTTCTGGAAAAATAATAGGTTTTAACTGGTGCTCCCTTGAAGCTGTAGATCAATTTTGGATTGGAATTTTTAATAAATTGCTCCCAATTGGGCTGTTTAGCAATATGATATTTCTTTATAACTTTTTTCATTTTATTTGTGATTCCATAGCCAATATTCCATATATAAGTTAGAATGTACATGTTTGGGATCAAATAGCAATGTATTATTCAAAAATTTTACAAGGTTTCCTTATTACAATGGCAAAGTACTAGTCTAAACTCATATTCTAATGTTTTATAGTATAGACTATTACAGTTATCAGTCTATTTCCATGTATTCTCTTAATACTTTTTATATATAAGTTTACAATATTCAAATCTTATCTAGTTTTTGAAATTCTCAATAAACATAAATTTTCTCATATCACTTAAAAGTGTATCACTTGACAATTTAAACAAGAGCCTAGTTATATTTATTAAAGAACTATGAATTCTGTCATAAGATACATTTTTATATTATTTAATTGCAAACATGTTTATGGAAACTTTGAGAAAATTAAACATATTTTATTCCAAGGGATGAGAAACTGAATTTCAGAGTTTTAAGTTATTAACTTAATGGCACATAGCTAATAAGTATCAGAGCTAAGTCTATAATTATTATTAGAATTCTTGTCCAACCCTGTGCCATATGATTTTCAATCAAATTTCCTTTTTTTTACCAGAGACAAAAATGCATTCAATGTAATCATTTTTATCATATAGCTTATTGTTCCAGAAACATTCACTTGTTTACAACTGGAAAAAAATCATCTTGCTGATCTTCTGTCCCAAATGAGAAGGTGTTTTCTCCTTGGGGCATCCCCTGTGGACTTCAAGAAGAGCTTGGTAAATTAATAAAAGAATCCAAATGCATCATATTCTTAGAGTTTCTTAATTAAGTGAGCAGTTCAGTTCCACAGGTAAAAAGAATGGATTTTCATTATTAATACAATAATTTAGAAACTATAAGCTTAAATCTCAAACTAGAGTTTATACTTTAATATTTAATTAGAGATTAGGTGTTCTATTATAGTTGTATGAAAAATAGAGTTGTATGCCTTCCACAGGAAATAGCAGGGAAAATAAGAAGGGCTCCCAACATATTTAGTTCAATAGATGTAAATTTGTTATTTGCTTTAATAAAGATAATAATCAGAAATAGGGACACTAGGAATAAAGAACTACATTTTTATATTAGTAATTTTTTAAATGGAGAGGTAATTAATTTTCCACTGTCCATTTGGTATATGCAAAAATAATTATTTTTCTGTTAGAGGAACATAATATATTTAAGACTATTTTACTATTTAGTTAATTTATTTAGAGAAAATTGTAGTTTTTCATTGTTTATTTTAATTTCAGTGTCTAATTTAGCTTGAAATGATTTTAAAAAAGAATTTCAATAGGTGAAGGTATTATTCTGTGCTGTTTCTTGAGGATAAAATTCCAAAATATTAGCACATCACAATAGGATAGCAATATGGTAAGTGGAAATAACTTAGATTGTGGAGTTAAGAAATCTTGACTTGAATCCTGGTTCTGCTATTAACTGTCTATTAGTTGTCAATTTTTATTCTAGAATTTTCATAGGTTCAAATTGGCATTTTTTATAACCACATATTAATGAAACCATTAATTTTGTCTATTAAAGAGTCTTTCACCTAGATCTGGGAAATTAAAGGCCTGTTTCTTACTTCTCTTTGCAGTAGTTTTAAGCTTATTTGCTCCTTTGCTTCTTGACATATGAACATCTCATGAAAAAACCTTAGTGTATTTCATGTTACAGAGATAAATCACTGTAGATCACTGAATACAACACAGCCTAATTCATGGCAAATGTTTTCCTCCTTTAGAGCCAGGGAAAATACAACTGACAATTAATTAAGAATAGGTTAAACTCTTTGGTCTTTGACATGCTAAAAGAAAAAAAAGTTGCCATCAGGAAATCTCATTCTAAATATAGTGGATCTTGAATTTGCAAGTTGTACAACTAAAGTTTTCAGTTCATATAGAGATACTACTTTAACATTTTGTTTTGTTTTGTTTTGCTTTGGTTTTATCATGCTCTGTTTTCTCTTCACACTCCACTATGTGGGAGACATTCTGAATGCCAGGAGAAAAATAACAGAAATCAAACTCTATTTTGTGGCAAATATTGTGATTTAATTCTTTCAGAAATAGCTTTTGCAAACAATTTTTATCATGATCATTGGGTGATATTTAATTCATAATTATTTTAGAGTCCACATAAGCAGGTATAAAACATTAATGAAAAGGCCATGATGTTTTCTTGAGAGAAATATGTCTTGAAAATCCAACCAAGGACTTTACAGGGATAGTGAGTATATGAACAGAGGAAAAAAAAAAAAAAAAACCATATATTGTCATTAAGTTAAATTTTGAACAAAAATAATAGTGGTACAAGAAGTTGCAAAGGATAAAAACTGATAATTTAAACATATGTATGTAAAGAAACAAAAAAATATATTGTTGCATCTACCTTCAGATTACCTTCTTTTGCAAGGGTCATCACTCTTTCTGAAGGAGAACTGGAATGGAATTCTTGTCAGGGGAAAACATTTGGTGTGAAAAGAAGACCCTGTAAGAGAAGTTGAAATGTTAACATCTCATATTTAAGTCATCAAGAAGAATTTTTCTTTTTTTTTTTTTTTTTTTATTGTGGGTAAAAATAAAAATTTTCACAATACATACCAACATTTGCAAAATGATATATAAATGTATATGCATATATGTGCATTTGCTTACAAAAATGTTATTTATGTATATATATACATATATTTTAAGAGGTACTTAGATACCCAAAATATTACACGGAACCCACTGGGATTCCCATGTTGTCCACCTCCCACACCTCCCACCACATCCCACACAAACATGTCCCACAAGTGTGGCCCACCACCCTCAATGGACTTACACATCCTGGGGCCTTGCCACCAACCATAGACCACAGTTCACCCCGTAGACAACACTCTCTCCCACACAGTTCTTAGTGGTATGTGCTATTTTAAAATGGCCTATATCCGTTTCCACAAAGGTACTCAAAGAAGAATTTTAAAATCAAATAATTTCCACATTATTTCTCATTTATATTTAATATAATCTTGTGATGTGAATGTGGTTCCTCACATTTCCTAATTATGACTATTTTAAAAAGGCATTTCATGCAGATTATAGCAAATTTAAGATTAGCAGACAGGTGTGTACTTTCTATTATAGCATTTCTGGATATAAAAATCATAATATACATTCATCTTTGTGATTTTAATATGATGAAATGTGAAGACAAGTGGTAGAAATTTTAACAAAATATTAACTGGAAAATATACCACATAAATTCACAAAGTTTTTGGCTGTTTCTTTGTTTGTTTTACCTGGCTCATGTGGCCAAAAGTGAATGAACATTTCTTCACTTATTTTAAACAGAAAAATGCATCCACTTGGGCTAAATTTCATTATCACTCCCTATCTCATCCCTGCCTAGGATATCATTATGCCTCTCCAAGGGAAAAAATAATGATATAATTGAGCAGACTCTATTTTTGTGGAAAATTGCCTGGAGCACCTATAAATGTTTATTGGAATGTCTATGTTACCATCAGATTTGGAGC